>CAEMYA010000106.1:435327-476183 GCA_903131615.1 Diplodus sargus
AGACTGTGACCTACAAAACACAATGCAAAGCACAAACGTTACAAAATATAATGAAAAAAATATATAAATGCAATTCAACGGGGTGTTATTTACATAGGAAACAAATAAACACATATTTCTGATATGACATGTTACACAAAAACATCAGGAAAATAACTGTACATAAACAGAATAATTGAATTGGGGGAATATTCCCAGTGTCTGGTCAGTAAAGATCTAGTTCAATTTGCTTACAAGCTTGATAAAAGAATCTAAATAAAAGGGAATTAGAGGCTCAAAATGAATTACATTATAGAATAGAATTACAAGGATTACATCACTTTAGTTGAGTAGCAAAAATAAAGCTAGCTAGCAAGCTAGGCTTAGCTAGGCTAATTAGGCCCTAGGGCGCTAACCATTTAGCATCATTTATGAAATTCTAATGTATACTGTACTGTTCACTGTAAGCATAAAACCCCCCTACCCACTAACTTTCAATCAAATTTCATTCATGGCTAAATAAATAAATCAAACATCATCAAAGATAACGTTACTCACCGAGCTAAGATGGAGTCCAGGCCCTGAGCAAACATCTCCTCTCTCTGAGTCGTACACACGATCGTCACTGTCATCAGATGATGCCATGATCAATTCCAGGGCTTCTTCCCGGACATATTTAGTTTTCTTTGTGGCTTTCGCCATTTAAACTGTGAAAATGGCCGTAGAATGAAAGTTTAAATTTCCGCTTCGTCCCTTTACCGTGCGCCCTGTGCGTAATGTCAGCTCTTTCACTCGGAGGCGCAGCAATATATCTCGGCTCATACGTAACTGACCTGGGCATGCCTACCCTCGTTGGAAAGGTAAAATGATTGGCTAGAAGCCTGAATGATTGACATGTCGATAGCCAATACGCTGTCCCTATACTAAGGCAGCGAAAAACAGTAAAAAAGCCTATTGGTCCTTCAAACAGGGAGCGCTCGATCTACTTCACGGGCTGTGCTGGGGTGAAAACTGAACAGAAAAAGATGGGGACACTTTTATTTTGTAGCCAGCAAAGTGATGAAAACAAGCATACCCAACAACACCATACAGGAACTAGAGTAATTCCGATTCCGGCCGGGAAAGTATGGATCTTATTTGACGAACGAAGTTGGTAGACGGTAAACAAATGGACTTTACAGGACGACATTCACAAGCTGAAGTAATTTTATGAAAAACCATTTTGATGCTTTTGATCAGTGGATTCTTACGGACAACTGGAATATAAATAATTGGGGAATGGACACATATTACGGCTGCAGGGCTGCGACAAAGGTAGGGAGATGCCGTGTGTTTATTGCATCTCACGTTTACCATGCTGGTAAATATCAATGATTTATGGTTTGGTGCTCATGATTTTTGCAAAATCAACTGGATGAATGAATTTCGGAGATTCTACCCTTTCTAACGACGTATAGTATGTCCGTATTGATGAAAGTTGAAGCGGGATACGTCACTGCGTAGTGGAGACATACAGTCACTTTTCTGCAATCGCCCGCCGGCTGGCGGGTGGGTGCGGAGAGGATAATGTGGAAAATGTTTCTCACAGTGACAAAAACCTACTGAGAATTATTATCTAATTTTTAAACACCACAGAGTTTTTTAGCCTGTGTTAGCTCACTGTTTTGGTTTCATGGCGTATTCATTCTTTGGACCGGCCTGAGCACACAAGTTAACCCTGGTCCCAGAGGCTGCAGGCAGCTTTTAGCGAACAAGCTTGACTTTTTCCTCCTATATGGTCCAGCCACAGCTGGGTAACATTTCATTATCTTGTCATGACTTGTCAGCTTCCAGTCATTTTTTGCTAACAGTACATTATTTAATGTTTGTTTTCCCTCCAGTTCACCTCCTCAAGACTCGGTCCATCCTTTTTTCCTCCTCTTCATCTCCCTCCTGTACCAGACCTTCATCGTCCCAATCCTGCCCCCATTCACACCACACGGGAGCAGTCAAGTCAAGAGCTGCTTATACGGTTGAACACCGAGTGGCTTTCTGCAGAGCCAAACACTGAGCAAGATGAGAATCAACATGAAGGTAGAAATGGACAGACAGAACATTTCATCCTCATACCAAACAATTCAAAAGACTGAAAAAGTAAATTGCCACCTACAGTGATGATCAGGTCTCCTTTAATTTTACAGCAGTTGCCCCGATTTAAAATATGTACAGGCTAGATGAAACAAATAAGGTTGTAACCATGGTAATAACAATAGGGAAACTATTTTTAAACCTAAGTAAGAGGAAATAGACCAATAATTACACCGTTGACAACAGAAAAACAACATGACAGGGAAAAAAAAGAAGAGTAAAACCACAGCCATAAGAACAATAAAATATAAAAATTAAAAGCAATAAATAATAGATATGCTTGTGAATTACCCAAATCAGTACACTGTACAACTATTTCATCCAGTGCACACTTAAAATGATCCAGTGACGCATACCTAGCTAGTTTTAATACCTACTTCAATTTGTTTCATTTTTTTGGTGCAAATAAACTAAAAGCTACTTTACCAGGTTTAGTATTTATCCAGGGGACTTCTAAGGACAGAAATTCCTGGGAGCGAGTGTGCTGACAAGTGGATTTAAGTTTTTAAAGAAAGGTGAAGTAGTTTCTACGAATGCACCTACATTACGTGCATAAATTCCGTGAGATTAACCCTAACCCTATGTCACTAACTCAAAATAACATATCTTTGTCTTTTCCTTTCACACTGGACATGAGCAGCGGCCTCCTCAGTGAAGACTTTTTAATTGGCTGCCATTTATAATTACTACAGTCACTAGAGGTCACAGCCTAACAAGAAAAGTCAATAGTGGTTGTAAAAGGTGCAACGTTAACTTATATGGTCGTTTTTCTGATCCGGACAGCCTGCAAGGAGGGAACAAATCTGATGTAAAAATAATTTACGAATTCCATCACTAATTAAGTGTAAATCCACGAAACTTGGGGTTCATGTGGTTTTTATTTATTGTCCTGCTTTTCTGAAAGAAAATGTGGAAGAATACAACCTATTCCATCCTAATGTTTACCTTCTCTGCAGATGAAGAGGAGGAGCAGAGGAAGAGGAAGAGAGTCAGACGGGACGTTTTCCTCCAGGTACCCTGTACATCCAGGGCTCCATCCCCACAGATACAGCGTCAGCCCTGTGCACGCTCTGATTCAATGATCTCTGATGAAGAACCTCAGGTGATAATGCTGACGTTGGAGATTACAACTAAAGACATTTGTCAATGCTCCTATATCATTAATTGTTGCAGTGATGCTGTTGTTGATGTGTGAAATGTCTTTTCTACCTACTGCAGACTTACTTAGACATGAGTCAGCAGCATACTGCAGGTTCACATCTAACTGAAGTAAACCAGCACAGTCTGGGTGGAGAGCCGCATCATCCAAACATGATCCGTGTCCCTGACATGGCAGATGATCAGAGCTGTTCCAATCAAGACAGTGAGACGACCAGTGATAATGGCAACTATGAGAGATCACTGAATGCCAACAGACATGGTAGGATAGGTGTGTGTGTGTGTGTGTGTGTGTGTGTGTATGTATGTGTGTGTGGTCTGTCAATGCAGGCTTCTCTCAGCTCTCTAGTCAGACGATGTGGAGCAGAACAGCAGAGCCTGAAACAAAGACTGCTTATGCTACAGTCCACCACTATACATGAACTAGTACTCACAGAAACAGTGGTCATAAAAGCAAATGTTACCGTGAACAGCTCAGTAGACTGTATTGATAACTCTGATGCTCTGATTGTCCTCCATGCCCTCAGGCCTCCTTCCTCCTCTGACTGAGAGACATTCAGTCTGTCATGGACCCTGCTGGGAAAAGACAGGCAGGGTAAGACAGCAGCTGCAAGAACAGTTAGCCTAACAAGATAAGAGTATAATTGTTAAGAAAGACAAACGTATGCTACTGTTATAGCTCAGTGCTCACCCAGGTTGCAAATAGTTTGACTTAGGTTATATAGGCTAGGGAACTCAGTGCAGCATTGCAGGTGGGTGAAAAGTAATGTCTTAGTTATGGTCTAAGACATTACTTATCACCCATCTACAGTGCTGTACTGAGTTCTCTCCCCAGACAGCTTAACAACCATTCACACATGGACTCACCTAGCACTAGTAACCCACAGGAAGGACGGCTGGGTCAACGACCTACAAGTGTCCCTAACGACTTTGTAAGGACACTCCCACACAGAGTTTAAAAGCCTGTAACTCTCCAGTTAGTTAGAACTAAAGAAGCCTCGTGGTTGAGAGGTGAAACGTCTTCAAGAACCTGAAACACATCCAGTTGCAGAGCAACAGGAAAGGCATGCAGCAAAAGGCCACAGGCTGGAATCAAACCCAGGCCATCGCTGAGGACCCTGTGTACGTCTACATAAACAGCTTAAATGTATTCAAAATCTATAACAAAAAATTGTGCCAATAGGAGCAAAAACCAAAAGTGTCGATATCCTTGACTGAAACATACATTTTTGTTTTATAGGAACGACTTTCACTAATTATATTTTACTCAACTTTTTTTTTGCTTTAAACATATTATTTTGATGTTAATACATATTGAATAGTGTAATGGCTGTAGAAAAATGGCCTCTTACCAGCTAGATTTGAGACGGTTCAAAACCAACATTCTTTCAACCAGATCAGTAAGGGACAAAAGCTACTAAAGCCAGATGTTTGACTCTGCCTTTTCACAGTGCTGAGATCAGGATTTCCAGATCAAATTGGGTTACAGTTGTTTCTTGCTTAGACAGTAAAACCATAGAGAAACACTGGAGGCAGGGGGAGGTTGAACATGGTCTATTACCTCCTTAAATAACAGTGGTAACATGTCCAGTGTTATGTCATGCCAATAATGAACAAATTACGAATGAAAAAATATATGCAAAGGTGCATATGTATCTTCTGTGTGTTCTCATAGCAGATGTGTGTCTGTTAAATGTTTCAGCCACGACTGAAGGGCCCCAGCAGTGATGAACACAGTGCACAGCCCCTCCCACCCATAGCAGAGAGTTGTGCTGTTGACTTCAGCTGGGCGGTCCGGGCTCAGACGCAGAAAGATGCCCAACCAAGTGCAGAGACATTTGGGTGTCAATCCCAAGAAAACCTGAATCGACTCCATCAGCAGCTTCTGTTTCCTCCTCTGCTGTTTCCTGGGAAGGAGGGTAAAAAAAACACATTCACAGAGGAAGATTACAAACACACTGACCTAGTTGAAAGATTTCTAAGTGTTTGTCGTGTCACAAACCCTATACTGTTGGTGTGTTGGTTAAAGGATGAAACTGAAAACATTCTATATATTTTATCTTATTAACACATTTTTGAAAATCAGCAAAACATTTTTATGAGGAAGAAGCAATGGAGCTCTAACACTGGGGACACTGGGAGTAGTGAATGAGTTTGTATGAAAAGTCTTCACTGAGTTCTTAGTAACTACTTGATATTTACTGATTCAGATCGCACTGTTAAGTGTAAGAAAAGTAGATTTTTTGAGTCTCATTCCCAACTCATCACATATTAATGCTTTGGAATGATGGCCAACCCGGCCTACAATCCCAAAACATCAGCATTCGATGACTGAGACTCAAAAATCAACTTTACTTACAAATAGCAGAAGCATAAAGGGGCTCTATGTAATATTTTGTAGCAATTTACATGTATTAATCATTTTATTATCAGCCATGTGTGAGGAGATTGTATTGTGATAAATGAGACTCAAGTAATGTGAACACTGGGAAAACAATAGCCTTTATTGAATTAGCTCAAATCAGCTTTATTGGTAAGTAACATATTACTGAGTGATTATATTTTACATATGAAAACTAAGCAGACTTTCGCAAATATTCATATATGAATAATCATAACTTGACCTACTTGTCAGTGTAGTGACTGTCTGCCTTTGTCTTTTTAGAAGAAATTAATGGAAAGCAAAGAGGAAGAGGAGAAAAAACAGAGAGACAGAACTTTAAGAAAGAACCAGAAGTGAGAGGAGGAGGAGGAAGGCTACCCTCCGAGCAAGGCCCTGTGATACTGCTGGAGCCAGGAGAAGGTACAGCACACACACTCTCTAACAAGTAAAAAGAATTTCGGTTTGATTTTGAGTTGGGGCTGATAGATGGAGCTGTATGATGATGTACGATGTGTGCAAATGTGTCATTCTGACCGCAACATTCCAGTATCTACATCAGCTCCACACCAACAGGGCCTTCTATTGATCTGATGTTTCCATCTCCCACACTCTATTCACTGTGTAGTTCATCCAGGTACTCATCTATACCATGTCATCATAAAGCACAAACTCTTCAGCTCAGTTTCATCCCAGACAATACACTCCAGTTAAAGAATCTTTCTTGCAGAGGTTCAACTTGTTTTTTGTGTTCTTCTCACTACCTTCTCCTATGCTTTGTCGTTCAGAGCCTCCTCCTCCAGTGGGAGTGACGGGCTGTGTTGCAGGATGGAGAGGCCTGGGCAAGCAGAGCTCTTTGGCCTTCTTACAGAACCCACTGCATGACCTCCAGGATCCATGCGAGGCTAACAGAGGTGTGGTCAGGGGCATTCTTCCTCTGGAGCTGAGAGGTATGAGGATCTCCACCAGTGTCACACAACATGAAACTGTTAACTCACAGCTTGCAGTAATATGGACAGTAGCCACTCCAAGAAAAGAAGAAAGAATGGGCCTCTCCAAGATGGTAATTTTCTTGTACGGATAGGCAGGACAGAGCCAAACAGGTCGTCCTAAAGCAATTCAGGGGTGTTATTATGCTAATGATCACATCTAATGAAAATGCACCTCATGAACAGCTAACATTCATTAAGCTGAAACTAGCAAATGAACAACAGGTTTGTTATTACAAAATTGTGTTATGTCCATCCTCCAGACCCCCTTAACTGCACAACTCATATTAGGACCAGGTTTGTGAAAAAAGACAGGAGGACTTTTTCATCATAATTAAAGTGCATAATGGAAAAAAAACAACATCGTCCTCTCATTTACTTTTTCTCACCCCTGGCCCCTCTATTCCACTGTAGTCTCTTCTATTAGCCTTGACATTACCATTTACCTGCAAAC
The DNA here is from genome assembly GCA_903131615.1 of Diplodus sargus. Taxonomy (NCBI): domain Eukaryota; kingdom Metazoa; phylum Chordata; class Actinopteri; order Spariformes; family Sparidae; genus Diplodus; species Diplodus sargus. The sequence goes on from CAEMYA010000106.1 coordinate 442,415, forward strand.
TTCCTACCTGTGTGTATCATACCTGCCTGAGTTTTAGCGGGAACAGCAGGACATTTTACAGGACATACAACTTCCACAAAACCCAGCCTAGCACTTCAGTTCAGTTCTTCTTCACAGACTTCAGAATAACCTGGGAGTTTAGATTTTTGGTCAGTAGAATTCCATCTTAAACTTCCCATGAAGTCAAAATCTCTGTTTCCCTGTTTTTGTCATGTCTTGCTCCGTATCTCACCCAAACACAAGTATCAGACCCTGCAGTGGCAAAATAGCTGTTCTGAAGGTGTTTTAGTGGTATATTAGAGTTTGAACTTCCTGGAAAATCATTAAAAAAGGTTGACGACTCATTTTGCACTCCAGGCGTATATGAATTCTTCATCCTTTAGCAGCTCTGGACAGAGCTTTATTTGTAGCTAAAGTAACTGCTAACAAACACATTGATAACCAGCAGCTTCTCCATGAACACCTCCAGACCAGGGCCTTTGAGAACGTCGACAGAGGCCAGTTACAGTACTGAGGTGATTTATGGATTTTCCTGCTAGACAAATACTGGTAGCTTTGATGCTAATGTAAGTGCTAACTGCTGTTAAAAACATCTCATACTGTATTCCCTTTGACACATAAGCACTTTAAATTCACTAGTGGGGTATTCAATGTAGAGGAAAACATGTATGTACAGTATATTCAGCCCGTGGTAACCACAGACCTCATTTCATTTGAAATCCAATTAGACTTTGAGACAAGGGAACCGCAGTTTTCAACCTTGGCCTTTCTATATACAGTTAGATCATTTAAATGTTACTATGTGTTTACTCAACAAGCACTTTTGCTCCTTCATGTTGTGAATATGACATCAGTAACAATCTGGACAGTCAAAGGGTCATTGTCTCCGTTCCTCAGAGTTGTTGCGTCTTGTCAGATTTGCAGAACGGCAAATCTGTTGGCAGCCTGATCCTGGGTCCTGATGGGGAGATCATTCAACTGTCGCTGTACGACAGCAGCCACAACCCACCTCAGGGTGCCTGCGACACACAGGAGCAAGGTACGCTCAACAAGCCTTCATGTGAGAACTTCCATCGACAAGAAATCTAACATCTCCAAACCAGACTAGAGGAGAGCTTTACAGATTGTTGCGAATGAATACAACATTAGAGCGAGGTAGAGATGGGCTGTTATTATCAATAACTGACTCTTTCTGTCTCTCAGCTCTCCAGGTTTTGTCTGCAGAGGGAGAGACATTACCCTGGGTCATTGTCCTGCAGCCTGAACATACACATGCAGGTGTACACACACACACACACACACACACACACACACACACACACACACACACACACACACCTACACACACACACACACACACACACACACACTGTGTTGAGTTGGATAGGTGAGAACATTAAGAGAAACATAGGTGAATTAATTATACTTCACACATGCAGTCATATCATGGAGCATGGTTAAAGGTAAAAATAGTAGTAATAATAACTGTGTGTGTGTGTGTGTGTGTGTGTGTACAATCAAAGTCAGTTTGAAATAAAAGGAGTTGTGCTTGCTTCCCCCCATCTGTTTCCTTACTCTTATCTGGGGCATGGTCACAGTGGCAGGGACCTTTTCCAGCTTCTCCTGGGAGATCCTGAGGCGCTGGTGGCCAGATAAGATTAACAATCCCTCCAGCATGTTCTGGGTCTCTCTGTTGGCAGCCTGATCCTGGGTCTCATGTTCTCGGCGGACGTCTGCCAGTTTGACATGCCTGGAAAATATGCACTTGGAACTTGCAACTTTTTTTTTCCTCCTCCACTTTCTAAAAAATGTCCTGTCCACATCAACATATTTTGAAAAATGACTTAGAGTCGGTCGGATTGCACCCACACTGAGCGGCTGTTCCTTACGTCAAACAAAGGAGACAAGCCAAAAAAAGCTGTTTTTCCAGTCTACAAATAAACACTAAAAACAGCATTCAGGAGTTTACAAAAAGCTCCATTTGTGGTGGTGCATAGAAAAAAGTTTTGTTTTAAGATATACCCATGTGCGTGTGTACAGGGCCTTAGACACTCAGCACGTCACCTGCTCTAAACAAAACACTGTGTTTGCAGCGTGTGCAGAGAGCGGGGTGGAGCTGAACACACATGTTCCTGAGGACCATATCCAGCAACACCAGTCCCAGGTGAATGGACATTTTCTGATTTACAGTTTACAGTAACGAGTTTAGCAGTCGAGCATATGTTTACCAAGTCTGGAAGAGCTAATCAGGGACCGGAATAGTATGTCTGGTGATAGCAGGCTACAGAAGTAGGAGAATTTCCTCAAAACTTTATTGTAACTGACAAATTTTAAATCACCAAATTTGGAGATACAGGATCTTCACTGAGGCAAAAGTTTCTAATGTGATATTTAATTTCAGTATACAAGAAACGGATATCTGTGCTGTGATTGTATGTTTTTGATTCTGCACAAACACAAGATTCAAAATGTTATTTTAGTGTTCAGATATTGAGCACCCTATATGTCTCGACCCTCTCTCTAACTATTGGTTGAACTTTTCATTTGTGATCTCCGGCCAGCTCGTCGATCTTCACAGTGACACGGATGCTTACACACCCAGCAGACACGCAGATCCAGGTAAACCTTTGCTGACAGTTTGATAACAATTTGAACGGTTGTTGACAAAACCTTTTTGATTACCCATGCAGTGGCTGTGACCCAGGAAAAAATTAAGACTGCAGAGGTGGTGACAGAAACAAGGAAGGCACCAAAAAAGGATGCTAAAAACAATGTTAGGCTTCCTCCACTGAGGGAGCCAAGAGGAGGCCTCGCTGAGGCAGAGGAGGATGACAAACAGGAAGAGCGGGGAGGTTCACAACAGTCCAGCCATTTGTCTGGATCACATCAGCCAAGGTTTGTGTACTTCACTTTTACATGGTCGGTCAGTTTATGTTAACTGTCAGCTGCAGACATATGTTCATGTATGAATCTGCTGGATTTCCCAGGAAAATTGATTTTTCTAAAAAGATTTCTGATATCACATTTGGTATCAAAGACCGAAAATGAAGGTGAACATTGAATCTGTGCCTCTTATTTTCCTCAGTCAAACAATCATTTCATTCAGTCTGTGTTTGGCAGAGTTCAGTGTCCCAACATTGCCAAACTCAAGATCCTAGATGCGTTAACTCTGAGTTTGTTAAGCCTGACATGCGGGAAAGTCTGGGTTTCTGTTCCGGAGAGAGAGAACTCAGTTCCTGCAGTGAGTGACTCTGTGAAGCTAACATGCTCATAGACAGGTTTTCTTGTGCAAGCTGAGAGTTTCTCTTAGACTCCGCTCTGCGCACTACAAGATCACCGCAACAAGTGAAAAAGTAGTTTTTAATATGATTATTAACGTAACGATGCAAAAATGTTTCTATACATTTTTATCTGATTGATTTTGCACAGTCAGTGAAAATATTTTCAATCTGCACAAGTCAGGGCTGACATGCAGCGGACAGAGGATTTCTGACCATCTGCATCTTCTGCACCATTAATTAGCAAATATGTTTACTATTGAATATTAATATTGACAGTCTTTCCTTTATGTTTGAGATGTTTCTAAGCTGATATGAAACATTTGGAGTTTGTCAGTTTGTCCAGAGAGCAGCTGCAGGTAAAAGATGACGCGCCATGCAGCAAGCAGAACATCAACTCAAAGGAAGCAACAGCGGAGGACACTGTGGACCAAAAGAGGAGGAACACAAAGAGGAGAGACACTCAGTAAGCTACAGTAACTACGGGGTGAAAGCCTTCTGATAAGCGGCACACTTTCACACTTGATTTATTTTGTAAAAGGGATGTGAAAACAGTGAGGAGTGCAGACACAGAGGGACAGAAGACATCAAGGATGAGGAAGGAAGGAAGACGACAGAGACATAAGATGGAAAATGATGCTGCTCAATCGACGAGGAGCCAGAAACAGGAGGAGAAGACCAACAGAGAAGCTGCAGAGACTAAGAAGCAGTCTGCCCTCCTGCCTGAGGTGAGTCATCTGTACTGTGTAATGCAGAGAGGTGGCTGTGGCTGCTGCTTCCAAACAGACTGATAATGATGGGATTATTAATACATAAGCCTACTAAACATTAAAACACACTGTTTCTAAAGAAATATTGAAGATTATTGAATGAAAATGTCTTCAGTTGAAACTGAATTACCCAAAAGTAGGGGGAAAATGTACCTCTGTAAAGTAATTCATAAAATGAGACGCTATTCAGGTTTCCAATTACTCTTGTGTCTTTCAGAAGAAGAAGACGACACACAGGCAGGAAGAGATGGAAGCGAAGGTGAACGGGGAGAAAGAAGAGCAAGGAGAGGTGACGAGGCAGAAAGAAGACTCTGATGGGAGAAGGAGGAGAGGAAGGCTGAAACACAAAGAGTTAGTTACTGGTGAGACTGCAGACATTTATATATATAAACACTTTCTAACACACTTACTAGCTGCGCCTGACACCACCTGTCAGCTCAGAGATTTCAAACCACACCAACGAAGGTGACCAGACGTCCTGAACATTTTTTAGAACAATCCTGAATCCTGTCCAGACTGACCCAACAATTACACTAAACCAGAGTTTTGATCAGTCAAATAAACAGTACATATTGATCGCTGTGAAACATTTCTCTGCTGTCACCCTGCAGGCAGCTCTACGTCAGCTACAGAGGCTCATATCCTACATGAATTAAGGCTGGTGTGTCTTTAGCTGTGTAAAGTAGCACTGCGGACTCATAAACAGCTACTGTGAGGGTGTTATTAACTTAATATTAACCGCTGAATCAAAAAACAAAAAGGGAAATTAAAGCATCCATTACTGACATGGAGGACCTGGTGAACAGCCTAACCCTTTAAGTTTCCACTCTCATGTGTTTTACTGTTCACTGCCACCCTGACAGCGTGCTCATGCAGTCAGCCAGCCCCAAATCCCCCGCTCAGAATTTCATCCATCTTATCTGCTAAAAAAATTGCTCTGTGAAATGTGTTTCTAAAGGAAATGAGGATGGCAGGTCTGGAGTGTTAGAGGGCACGTCCCAATTCCTTTGTTGGTAATTCCCTCACTCCTTAATCCACACATGATTGCCATCTCGCAGGTTGTGGTGAAGTTCTTCTTTGTGCTCTGATAAGCGAGGATTGGGGATCGAGGAGGGATCTCTTAGGAGTAACCAGATTTGTTCCTTTATCAATCATGGTCTGTTCTTTGTCTGTACCTTGGTTTTCATTGGTTTTATTTTTCTCATAGATAATGATGGGAAAGAGGAGCTGGAGATTAACAAGGAAATGGAAGAGGGGTCTCGCCTGAAATATACCAAAAGGTCCTCTGCAACCCAGAGACACAACAACAAAACCAAAACTAAATCAAAATCTCTAAATCCAGAGGAGGACACAGACAGGGACCGTCTTTCCATCAGTGCTGACAGACACAGCAGTGTCCAGTCAGTGAGCTCACTCAGATCCACTGCTGCTGCATCTCAGTCCACCCACAGGAGCCGGAGGAGGTCAGCTTCCTCTCCCTATGAGGGGGCAGTGCCCACCAGCGCTACGGGACTCGCTTTATCACGTGGACGCCTGTCGTCATGTTCAACTGTCATGGTAACCGAGGAACAGCTGATGCTGAACACAGTAAAGCCAGAGGTGGGTAGCGGGCACACAGACAGACTATAAAAAGTAGTTTTTCATGAGTTTGATTGACATGTGTGAAGTGTGTGTGTGTGTGTGTGTGTGTGTGTGTGCTCGTGTGTGTTTTAGTCATCCAGGCCCAGAGAGAATGAGCAGGAGGAGGAGGAGGCTGCAGCTCTGCGTCTGGCCCAGCGAGCAGAGAGACGGAGGCTAGAGGTGGAGAGGAAGAGGAGGGAGCGGGAGGAAGAGGAGAGGAAGCAGCAGGAGAGGGAGCAGACAGAGGAGAGGATGAAGGGCGAGCTGGCGGAGGAGAGGAGAAAAAAAGCTGAAGAGCTCAGGTCCTACTTTTATATTTAAGTTGAGGTCTGTATTAAAGAAACAGCCAAATTGGAATCTCTATAATCAGAGCACTGCTGTTGCTCCACACAGGTGTTAAACCTGCAATAACCGTTTTGGCCACTTGGGGTCAGTAGAATTACATCACTGATATCATCACCTGTAGAGTGGTTGATGGTGAGGGATGATGGTTCGCTCCACTAAAAGCCTATCGGAACAAATGGGAGCAAAATCTCTGTGTCAAACATAAGTTTATGGTGTTACACGTTTTGTTCATCACTATAATCTTCCCAGATGAACACAACTTTGTGATTTTTGAAACTCAATTTAAATCACTGGCAGTAAAAAGCTAATGTAACTACAGTGGGCCTGTAAAGAAGGACTAGTGAGTAGATGAGTCTCTGTGTTTGCTGTGGTGACGTTTAATCTCTCCGACAACCTCTGGAGTCTCATTTAGACACTTCTTAGCAACTCCAATTTTTAAGACATTAAATAGACTCATCAACTTTGAGTCGGGGAACCAGAAATGTTAAAATGCTAATTGAATTCTGGGTTTAAGGCCTACAGACTACACCACTCTATAATGTTGATATGGGGACCTTGTTAGCAAACAGCTTATTTACACATCAAGCATTTACATAGTAACATTATCATTTATTCAGAGTTGTGTTTCAGTCTGTCTGGTGAGTCCAGTATTTACTTTCTTTTTGCTTGTTCTTTTTTTTTTTCCTCCACCAACTCATGAGGGAAAAACATCTGGCTACAGTGTTGGAGGCAGAGCCCCATTCATTCCTATGAGAGCTGCTCAGTGGCATTTTGATGCCAACAAAAGTTGACTTTCTAGTAATGAAATGACTTGGCTCTTCTGTGCTGTGGAGACCGTTGAGCCTGCGCTCTAGAGACTTCTACCAACTAAACGAAAATAAAATGATTTAATCGCACAGCTCTTCTACACTTTACCAATTCTATGGGACTGAAATTCTAAACGTATGAAGGTCAAATTAGTCATTGTAGTGACACATCACAGATTTAAATGCACTCAAACAAAGTGCGCAACAACTGCTGCTCCATTAACATCCATTCTCCACCTGCAGACTGAAGAGGCTGGCGGAGGAGGAGGAGAGGAGGAAACGCGAGGAAGAAGAGCAGGAGCGAGTGAGACGTGAACAGGCACAAAGGGAACGAGAGAGGAGGAGGCAGGAGGAGAGGAGGCGGCAGATGGAGCGATTCCAGAGGATGAGAGAGGAGGAGGAGCAGAAGAGGAAAGGTAAGTGTGAGGAGAGGACACAAAGAGAGAGGAGTTACATAGAAAAGCAGTGGCAGGTACACACATACACACACACACACACACACACACACACACACACACACACACACACACACATCCCAGCTGAGTCCCGTTGTACAACAGTTACACACCCTCATTGCAAAAGTGTTCCCCACTTTGTGCTGTGTCAGGACACATTGTCCTGCTAGGGGCACCAATGCTATGGGGCGTTCATATGGTTGGTGTATCTGGTCTTGGACAAAATGAAAACCCAGTCTGTTGGTTGGTTTTCAAACCATTGGTAAAATTAACTTAAACATGTTTATTGATTTACTTTGTGTGAACTTAGCTTGTTGCCAACAGCATTTGTGTGAGTTAATGTTAGCACTAACTCATCCCTACTTTTATCTTTGGCCACGCTTTACATTAGAAAAGGCCCTTTAAACATCCTTTTGAGGGATTGTGATCCAGCTAGAAACACTGAATATTCAGCCAGAGAGGGAGCTGTTAGGGTTTTGTTTATGTTATTTGGCTGAAATGCTAAAAACGGTTCCTGGAAATCTGTTTTGTCCCCTCCAGCTGAACTAGAGCTTCTGCGCCTGGAAGAGCAGAGGAGGCAGGAGGAGGAGAGCAAGAAGCTCCAGCAGATGGATGAGAGTGAGAGGACGGAGTACCTCCGCAGGAAGGAGCAGGAGGAGGAGGACAGAAGGAACCAGGAAGAGGAGCGTAGAAGGACAGAAGAAGAGGCCGCCTTTCAGGCAGCAGAGGAGGACAGGCTGCGGGCCGAGCTGCTGGCCAGGTATGTACAGTAAGTCTGTCGGCCCACGTGAACTGGACATTTTATGAATTACGTACTTTCAAGGCCAGAAAAGGCCGTCCACACCGAGAATGATAACTAATTTATTTGTTTTAAATTGTACTGTGGTCCACACCAGGAGGAGTGATTTAACGAACAGAAGAAACACTGAATCAGAGTCCTTCTGAATTGTAGGAGTGCTTATAATATTGTATTGGTTTGTTTTTGTAACTACAGCTGACCTCTTTTATATTACAGTGGCCACTCTTGATGTCAACAGCCCTTTATACCTTGTGCTCTCTCCTAGTCAGTCAATACTTGCAGTACTTTTTTCCGTCCCCTCTGATTAGCCTGTTATATATTACAAATGTATTGTTTGTTATACAGCTCTCTCCATCTGTCGCTCTCTAAATCTGCTCACCCTGCAGACAGATGGCGCTCCTGCAGCAGCAGTTAGCCTTTAAAAGGGGTCTCACGTTGGAGGCTGAAGGTCTGGAAAAAAGCCAGGGTATCTCCAGACCGTGGATCTACTCTTACTTCTCTCTGTTAGAGCTACTGGGTCTGAGCTCAGCTACAGCTGGGACCACGGCCCCCTGACCTGAGTGTGAGAAGAACTGTGTTTGAAGAAACTAAATCATTATTAACCCAAATGGATGACACTGGTGATGATGACGACGACGATGATTATGATGATGATGATGATGATGATGATGGGAGACGAGCATCTCCAGTTTTCAATGATAAATGTGGATATGTTTAGTATTTGTTTAGTTGTATAGGTTTAAGTATTAGTATTAATATAGGGGTATTCGACAAGATTTGACAAGATCAGAATAGTATTACAATACAAACACAATTTGAGAAGGCAGTTAACTCACAATCATGTACACGTCTCTATAAACACATGCACCTATGTCTAACATACTATCAAAATTAAACACCTTCACTTGTGATAGTGTTGCAGTCTTTTTATTGTCACCAACTTTTGAAAAGCACGTCCAGTTTTTGACAGCAAAAGACCATATATGATCTGAGTCAGAAGAGCTGAATGATCAGTCCATGCACTGATAAAATAACATGCAGCTCAAACGGAACAAACAACATGTCAAACCTCTGACTGACCAGGCTGTAGGAACAGGCAAAGACTTTTACACACACTACCAATGTCTTTATATAGGTGAATACAATGAATCTGAGGAGGAGCAACTACAGTGAAAAAGAAGAACATCATGAAGATATGACACAGTTCTGTTTGGTGAACAAGGAAGTGCAACCACAAGATGGTTCTCACAGTGCACTTTGTTGATAAGAAAGCCATGAAGATTTAAAAAAAATAATGAGTGACAGTAAAATTCCAACTCTGCAAAAGAAACTGTCCAAATAACAAGAATGACTATTTGTACTTTTCTTGTAGTGACTGTGAGATTATAATGTAAAGGCTTACAACACATATGTATCTGTCATATACCACTACTGTAAGGGTTCCAAACTCAATTGCCACATATCAATGAATGGTAAATATTTGAATGAAGTGGTAAGAGGTTGAAATTTCAGCCCCTGGCAATATTTGCTCCAATAAACAGGGCAACAAAGACGTGCTGCATCAGTCAGACACAAGCTGTACAGGAACACATACATGGGCTTAAAATAACTGATATGTAGCAATCACCAGGATAACATACAGGTACATAAAGCTCCCTATGGTACGAAACATAACACAAATGAGACATCCTGTGTTGAGTTGTCCATGATCCGGTAAGAAGACAACAAGTCTATGTAGTTGTTTTAAGCCTTTTGAGGGTATGTGACTGTCGACACAGGAAACCTGAGAGGAAAACTTTAAGTTTTAACATTATGCGTCTTCACTCTCCATTGTAGCCTCTAACTGAATCTCTGTGGTTTAAAGTTTAGTTTCGACCCTGCCTCCCTGTTTGTACTTTCAGACATCTGCTTTATTTTACTGTTTTCAGCCTTTTAAAAGCTTTAAAAACACAATGGGCTTTTACTGTGAAGAATCTATAGGAATTTCGGTGGCTGAAGTCTTTCAGTATTAGACTTAAACAGAAATTCATTTTGAACCCACAAATTGAACTTAGGACTAAAGCCTGAGCATGAAATGAAATTGACACGATTTTTCCCACACAACTCTAAACCATTGCTGCACAACGTGGGGACAATGGGCCGAAGTTTGCCCACCATACAGTTTGATTTGCTGACCACTTGTTTTCAGCGGGGAAAAAAATTACATTAACATTAATTAGAAATGATTGGAATAAGTTAATGCCGTTTTTTAAATGTTATTTTGGAGGTAGCAATGCTTTTCGAAGAAAAAGTTTAATTTTGAGTTCCGCAAAACATTTCTGGAGCTTCACAGCAAAACAGTCCCACAACATTCTAGCTGGGGACCTGATTTAAAATGTAGGTAACAACCAAACATCAGCTGTCTGCAGGATCAGATGCCTGATTGTGATTTCTTTTTTTCATAATCTAGGCCTAGATGCAGCAGAGTGACACTTTGCATAAAATGTCAGTCAACTAGGAGAACTTGGGAAGCAAGTATGTTACCATATTCAATCTTAACAATACAATACGACACAGTAGGTTTAGGACTGTGGCTCACCATTTACTTTCAGTTTTAGACCTTTCAAGGAAAAAGGTTTGGGCACTACTTTACTCAGACATACAACCCGTGACTCTGGCTGTAGAAGATGAAAAGGAAGAGGAAGCTGCAATTTCATTGCAGAGTGATCATCTGTCCAATAGACGACCTTTGCGCGACGCTTTGCTCCACGGTTGACTGTTTGACCCGGAAACACGTCACTGCGCTGTGCTGTGATGGCAACACAGGGCTACGACACTGTTTATTCCCTACATATCTGTTGAAAGATCGTTGTCAGCTGCTTGTTTAGAGATGTACGATACATTCATGATTAGCGTTGGCCAGTGTTGAATGTTGTGCCTACAGAGAGAATGTTAGAAGCTGCTCGTTAGCAAAGTTAGCAGTCAGCTAACGATAACTGGCCGAACGGTTGATCACAAACAAGGTGAGTGACACGTCTTCCCTGTCCTCCCAGTCTACACTGTAACTGAGTCTGACTCTCATAGAGACCAGGCAGACAGCTGCACCACTGGTTCTGAGTCAGTGTCAGCATGGACGCGCCTGGTTGTCTCTGCTCCGGACAGTCTGAAAATCGTGTTCGCTACATTTTCTTAACAGGGAGGTTAGCTCCTTAAAGGACGCTAACGCTAATTTGGGTAGTTTTTCTTTGCTAGTGACGTCATCTTAAACACCTGCACGAGACTCCACACATTTTGTCTAACGTTAAGTCTTCGTTGTTTATCTGATTTGACAGCGTGGCTCACGATCCTGTCTCTGACGTGTCGGTCACACGGTACTGATGAACAGCTGTTACGTTACAGTCTGTTTAGAACAATGGCCTGACTGAGCTCCTGTTACAACACCATCAGTGTGCTCAGCACTAATAACACGTCATAGAGCTGATCCAAATACTAGATACTGAAAAAAATTTAATTAACTAATGCAGGGGACTCTTGCTATTCATGCTGTCAGTTAGTGTACCAGGAAATGAGAGCAATATGTGTTCATTAATCATTGTCACACTTAATGTAGTTTTAACCATCATAGGTTTTTTCATAAGGCTGTCCTCTACCTGTCCCAGCTGTCTTTGTTTTCTCTTCATTATTGCTTGACGATTGATGTAACTCTGATAAAAACAGAGGCCTAAATGTTCAGTGTGATCGACAGCATTTCTCTGAATTATAACATTTATCAATTCTGTCGCTGTTTAGACAGTTGTAAGAAGTGACTGAGTTGCAGACAAAGAGCTGAATGGTGAAACGTCTCACCTGAACTGTGATGTGATTGTGCACGCAGGTAAAACTTTGAAGAACATTCCCCAGCTGTTTTGGGTCCGGTTGTCTTCTCAAAATGGATGTCAGCATCGCCGTGTCGCTTATCCGGGGCCAGATGGGTGCCGTGGTCGAGCGAGCGGTGAACGGAGCGGTGGAGACGGTGCTGGCAGAGATGCTCAAAGTGGTAGGGATCAAGTTTGAGGAGCTGAAAGCCCAGGTGGCGCTGATGAAGAGGGACCTCACGGCGCTGCAGAGGGAAAAGGCCCTGAAAGAGAAGGAGAACGACAACATTCGAGCCAAGCTGCGCTACACCGAGCTGAAGCTGAAGTACTACCGGCAGGGAGTGGAGGAGGAGCTGCAACAGAGGTCATCCACCTCCACTGTGGTCCGCATCCACCCGTCAACCTTCCATCAAGCTCAGAGAGGTGGTGCGGGAGTTTCCTCCACGGAGACCTCTTCACCATGCTCCACTCAGACCAGTACCTCTGAGGGACCACCAACGAGAAGCAACCAAGGTACTGATCATGAAGGGGACTGACATCTACCTGACTGTCCACTTCAATGACTCACACTTTTCCCTGTGTTTGTACTCCCAGAATGCACCTCTCCACAAGGCATGAGCAGGCATACAGTCAGAGTGAACTGTCATTCAGATGTGGGAGTCGCCAGCTCAGACACATCTGACTTACTGCTGCCTGTATCACTCTCTGTGGACAGCAGTACAGGTATGGAACGGAGTGTGTGTGTGTGTGTGTGTGTGTGTGCTTTATTTGAGTTATTCCTTTGCTTCTTTATACATGTGATTAGGAAGGTTACGTAAGACTATGAAAGAAATGCATCACCTCCCGCCCCCACCACGTAGCTTTACCCCTCCATTTCACATCTAGGGGTCCTGATTCTTGTTCGGATAGAAGGGTGAAGTGTCCAACCTACACAGCCTCCAAACGGAGGTGTTTCAGAGGCACTGTACAAACTGAAAAATAGGAAACCCTAGAGAGTCCGCGGCTCACACATTGACAAATGGTATTGTTGTCATGTTGTATCCCTGACTGGAGGCTGAACATGTCTGTGTTTGTGCAGTTATGTTCTGTCCCACTGAGCGAGACAAAGCTCAGTGCAAGGACGACGATCAGGAGGATGACGACTGCGAGTGGACCATCTCTCTACAGCCACAAATAGAAGGCGTGGACACCGTGGAGGCCCCTCCTCCAGTCCAGGCCCAGACTCTGGATCCAGGACAGCAGTCAGGTGCTGGCTCATTGTTCCTGGAAGGTTCCCCCCAGGCTGATAGCTCCACTCTGACCTCCTCTGCTCCACAGGTGACATTTATCACCAGTAATTTGGTTACATTTCATTTGATTTTCCTATTTGTCAGCTTGCATCAAGAATCAGACATTAGAAGGCAAAAAATATTGCTATGATTGATACTTCATTCAATACTTAATAAGTGAGAATTAATACAATCCTTGATGTAGTTCTTATAATAATACATTCTTGTAGTGCTCATCATTACATGTGTGCTTCAGACAACGAAATGCCAAACATAATCGAGTAGGCAACATCAAGATGTTAAGACAGAGGGTGAATATAAGTGCTGCAGCAATGGGCCAGAAATTAGACACAGAAATCAGTGTTTCTGTGACAGTCGCAGCTGATCTAGACAGAAAAGTATTAAGCCGAATAAAGATATAAATCCATTAACAGGCAGTCTTCTGAGCTAAGAGAGGAATGTTGGCATCTGGCTGTCACGTCCCAGGTAAACTTGTGGAGGTATCAAACTCGTCCTAGTCCTAAAATCCTGCTTGTCTCCTGTTGTAATGCAGGTGAAGCAGGAGGTGGAGGAGGTCATCTGTATCAAGGAGGAGCCAGAGGATGAGCAGGAGGAGGCCAACCTGCTGCTGGACTATCAGGTGGAGCAGGATCATCTTCCAGAGTCCGAGGTTAGGTTGGAGCTGAAGATCAAATCTGAGAATGATCAGCAGTTACTGTGAGCGTGTTCTCTCCAAGAGAAAACATTTCTAAGAAGCTGCACAGTTTCTGAAAGACAGTGTAGAGATTTTTATTGTCATTATGATGATGTTATTATCAGTGGTCAATGGCACTCTGGTGTCCATACCTCTGAGAGAAACAGTTTGCTCCTGCGGCAAATATTGGCACCAGAATTCAGTGATCAAACGGACAAATCTGCCAGTGATCATGAGGAAACCACAGTGGAATTACTCCTCCCACTGGACTGAGAATGTTTTGCTGTCACAGAATAGAATGAGTTCTAAAAAAAAGAAATAATAATCTCGAAACTGAATCACAATGACAAAAAAATACAACATGTCACAAGATAATTCCTACAATGCACTGCCTTTTAAAGTCTGTCTAATGTTTCTGTCTGTTCCCCCAGGCTCAGAGTTCAGTGACAGAGTGGTCCAGCCAGAGAAATCACACCACAGCCGGACCCAGCAGCTGTGAGTAAATCTGTGTGTGTGAGTGTTGGCAGATTTCAGACACGTTAGTATACGAGTATATTTTTATATATTTTTTTAAATCTGAGGAAAAAATCTAACATGGCAGTGTTGATCGTAAGCTGTTACAAAGCAGTATTACCTACTGTTTCCTGCTTGTTCCCACAGTTGAATGTTGAATGTTTGAGCTTCACTGTGTAGAATGATGATGTGTGCAGAGTTTGACACGTGAAGGCTGTTTCCACATTCACAGCTCAAAGTTTAAATCTTCTCTGTGTTCATTGAAAATCTGATTTTAAGAGGTGGGCCTACGAGCATTATTTATGACAGCACAACTAGTTTGGAAGTTGGTCCAATCTTCAGCACACAATATTGTGAAGAGAAACTTAAAGCCTCTAGTAAATACACACACACTGAGAATTGACTTTACTGTGAAGCAGGAGACGTCTTGTGTCAATAGTTAAACTTGTGCAGTTGAAGTTATTTGTGTATTCATTAGGGCTGTAATGGTACACAGGAATCACAGTTGTGTGTGCACCTCGGTACAGGGATCACAGCTTCTTTTCCATTTTAACCAACAGTAGTGTCATTATAGTTTGTTCCACCTGACTAAGACATTATAAATTAAAATTGCATTAAAATAGACAATAAAACAAAGAAAAAGTTATTCAAAAAAGTTCAGTAAATAGTTAAAGAGAAATAAAAAGAAAAAAATAAAATAAAATAAATTGTTTTTACAACAATAATATAAGCAAACAAATTAATAATTACAGACTATGAAGAGGTTGGATGTATCTAACTCAGTGTAAAGCCTCAGTAAACATGATGTTTTAAGAGTTGATGAGCTGACGGTGTTAGCAGACCTCAGCTAGTCAGGAAGCTTGTTCCACAGGAGGAGAGCAGAGAAACTAATAGCTGCTTCATTTTGCTTGTTAGTATATTAAGCAGTAAACGGTGAACATAAACTCTCATACAGGTCATATTTTTCTAAATGGCTGATAAAAACACATTTAAAAGTGATGTAAGTACTAATTACTTTGGTAATGTCTTTGGCCCTGTCTGCTTTCACATCTAGAAGCTCCTCTCTGGTTGGGAAACAGCTTTTAGGCAGATTAAGACCCTACGCGTACCATTACACCCCTAATATTCATAGATTCTGGAATCTTGAATGATGGAGAAGGATTAGGTGGAGTTGTATGGATGTTAATTTAAGGTTAAGGTAATTATACTTTTTTATCTGCAAAAATCACATTTTAGAGATTTTTTTTGTATGCCTTTATAAATCCATGGAGGGGATCATTGATCATGTGAATCAGTAATCTGCCATAGCACTCCACCTCTAGCCTGTGCTTTATTTAATTATCTTAAAGAAGTCCCTGTGTGTGCTCTCAGATGCAATGCCTCAGCCAGCAGCCTCCCTGCTGTCCATGGTGTCCATGCCACCTGGTATCCCACCTCGCCAGGGGGTGCGGCCCTGGACTAAAGACCTCAGCCTTTATGAAGAATATAAATTGCGCAGGAACGAGCTCCGCCGGCGAAGCCTCAACAGACGCAGAGAGCTGGAGAAGACGCTTCCTCAGCCTCTGCTAGCAGATATGGTGAGTCAGCCTCAGTGTTCAGAACGGATTCTGCCCTTACAGAAACCTTCTGAGTAGTCAAATAATCTATGTGCAGAATTGCAATACTTGCTTTGTAAAGTTTTAGATTTTAAAGGGTCATCTCCTGTAGAAGTTTCCTGCTTAATCTAAAAAGTGATTTTGTGTTGAAGGTGCGAGAACGTCGAGAGAAGACCAGGCTGAGGGTGGCGAGATGGAGGGCAAAAAGGAAACTCCAGGCCTGTATTAACCAGGCTCAGGTCAGTAGTGACTTCAGCTTCTCCATTACACTAAGGAGTACATGATGAGTAAGATGATGAAGTGTCATATGTATCAATTGTCCCTCTGTGGGAGATTTAGGTTGAACTGCATCACAATTCCTTTTTCCAGATGTGTTTTGGCTGATTTTGTATCAGGTATTCAGTAATTTCTTTCGAGCTGTTAATGTCACAACTTTGAGTGCTGTAAGTGACTGCACTCAATAAGTGATGCCTTCACTCACATTACAGCAGCAGATCCTACTTTAGATTTCATGGTCAGTACTTTGCCTAATTGCACAGGATCTGCTACATGCGTTTGAATAATTAACACGTAAGCTGCAACCTACAAACCTCACTGTTACTTACTGACCAGGAGTCACTGGGACTTGACACGTAAATAAATGCCTTCTCCTTTGTTGTCTCCCCGCTCTCAGGCTCTAGGTGGTGCTGCAGGTCTTTCTCAGACTGGCTTTCCCATCAGCAGCCAGCATCAGCAGCACAGAGTGCATCACGGTAAGATGACTCTTTACGAAGCTGCTGTCGACTGTCCCAGTTATCGTTGGCTTGTGTCGTTCTTCTGACACAGTTTTCTTCACTTGCGCAACAGAGCTGTCATTTTCACAACGACACGAGTGCAGAGGGAGCCACTGCAGATCTTCTCTCACAACTTAAAAACAAGGCACTAATTGAAATGATTATATAGACCTGTTTAAGATGAGATGATATAAATGCTGTCTCAGGAAAGTGAAGGCGACTGTTTTGTCATGTTATGTTTCAGCTGCCACCTCCAGCGCTCAGCAGAGACAGAGCTCAGCGCTGCCTCACTCCAGCAGCTTCCTCAACATGTCGGCGGCAAACAGCATCTCTGCCGGTCTTCCCTTCATACCCACCACCTCCTCCTCCTCTCTGCTCCTCAGAGGCCCCAACATGGCCTCCAATCAGCACACTGTGACATCATCCTCATCCTCGTCCTACCCCCAGATCAGCCTATCACGGCAGAGTATCTCCCTGACAGACGCAGATATCTTGCAGTGAGATGTTTGTTGGTGTTGAGGAAAAGGCGCCTGCAGAATGTGCTCAGTCCAGGAGTGGTGATGCAGTGTTGATTTTGTGTTGTCAGGAACTGGAGCTTACCCAGTCAAACACTTCATTTTCATTTTGTCAACAACTTGCTCCCATAACACTGAATTTCCATTCACAGCACATTAAAAGTAGAGACTGGTACTACAAGTGAATTCACTTCTTTACTGAGCATAGATGACAGTGTTCCATCCTATCTGGACTGAACCATATGTACAGACAAAACAAATAGAGCTCCTGATATGGATCACCTTATCATTGCTATTATGCATCAAAGGAACTCGTATACCCTCCTTTTCCATCAGCTACAAATAACATCCAGTAGATCGAGACAGACACTGTCAACTCATTAAATGTGATACAATTCTCTATCTGTCCTGTACTATGAAAAAGTTGTTTGATTTGATTGAAATATTGTACCACAGGGACAATATTGTTATGTCATTGTTATTTAAGTGTGCATGTGACTGTCTTTTAAATGTTGGGCGGAATTGTTTTACAGTGCGTGGGTCATTGTAATTAGTGCACTTTGTTGTGGAGCTAAAATACAAAAGACACAAAGAAGTAATCAGTGAAGTATTAAAGTCTCTGACAGATGCTGACTGAAGAGTTGTTCACTAGACACATGTCACATCTGCAAACAGCACACATACTGTCAGTGCTCTTTTTATTTTTTTTGTCAGTCGGCCAGAGTACAAAGTCGGTCTCCAGGTAAAAATGAGAGGCCTGATGCCTCGTTCAGTTCTAATAAATGCAGTTAAAATGAACACTGTGTTAAACCTTTGTTTTCTCCTTGAATAGTTAATACGTATATTAAGACAAGCTTAAGACATTAGTACAGATTTTTAAAAAGGGCACTGTGGAGCTTCTGTGATGTGCTGGTAATTGGACGTCAGTTTATGTTAGTGGAGTCCATTTCTAAACTAACATTAGCTACTGTTGCTCTCGGTTAGCAGAGAGGAGAGACGCACCGAGACTGTGCATGAAGTCACATCCATTGAACTGTTCAGACCAGGGGCCTTCACAAAGAAATCCACAGTGCAGCAGCATTAAACTACTTCAATAACTCGTCCACATGCTGGTATAGACAACTGAGAGAGACGGGAAGCTCATCTGCTCACATGTGTAATTTAAAGGAATTGTTTCGTAGGCAACAAAACACATTAAAACAGTGCCGCAGCATTCTCCTAAACAACTGAAGCAGACAGGGACTTGTTTTAAAAGGTAAACAAAACGACTGGATAACAAAGGGATCCATATCACTTCTCTGGTGTAATCAAAGTCTCTGGAAGCCCTGAGATCCCACACTGATTTGCTCTGTAAGTGCGGTCCAGCTTGCACACCCACCTTAGAAGGGGTGCGTACTAATCTCAGTAGCTACAGTGAAGGTTTCTGCTCCAAATGATAAAAGGTGTAGACAGTGTTTTCACCCAACTTTGCATCGACGTAGGGTTCGTAGATCGACTGAATTTACATTTTTGGGTCAACTGTTCCTTAAAGACTTAAAAAACACTGCAGTACTTTAAAATGATTGTTGTTTTCTTGTATTTATTATTACTGGTTGCTGTAATCGGCTCTTCATCGTGCCCGTAAAGCAACTCATTTTTACCATGACTACACTGTAATAAAATCCACGGTCCTCGTTCTGTAGAAGATACAGATTATAGTTCAGCTGAAGCAGCTGGTGTGGGCAGAATGAAGCCAGTATCTTCATGCTGGTTGCAGGTGCAGGTTTATTGCCACTTCTTTGGTCCCGGCTATGTATCCCTCCACAGCAGCTCAGCAAACAGACGCAGCCAAAGAGCAAATTTCATAATAAAGAGACGCACATTTTGAAAATATGATTCAGAATAGCTTTAGCTGAACAGGATGCAGTTTTGTACATAATGAGGTCAGTGTGTTTCTCTCCAGAAACACAGGTTTTATTTTTTATTGACTGAAGACTCGTCATATTCTATGTATTTGATATTGTCAACTAGTGGGTGTGTCAGTACATCCCTATGGCTCTCAGGACCCTATTGACACAGATGCATAAATCTTGTTACATGTACTTCCATTGTTTTAAAACCTGGGCAGTTTTTTTTTTTTTTAGGAAATGTTAAATGTCCAAACTGGAGTAAAAAGCCAAAAAGGACACATATCCTTTGAACTGAGAGTACATCCTTGTTTTTGAGTGTTTCTTGTGTGTGTGTCATCCATTGATGATCTTTTGTGAGATGGCTCCTGGCAGTGTGTAGAAGAGCAGGGCGAGGAACAGCACTGTGATGAGCACGACCAGGGCGATGATGATGTACTTCTTGTAGCTTCGCCACACCAAGTGGAAGAAACACTTGAAAGGATTGACGAACCAGGAGAAGGAGGTGTCCGGACGACTGGGGGGGAGGGGAAAATAGGATACAGTGGTTTTATTCCTAAATAGTAAATTGAGCAGCATTGGTATTTTTTTTAACAGCTCAATCAAAGCAGAGCAGTGCTTTGAGTAATTCTGACAGAAACGACTTCAGACTTTCCAAAAAACGCTTCAGCTTTTGTTTGAACTCCAACAAATGAGATATAATGTGTTAGATAGTGAGCAGTGAGTAACTTAACGAGAAAGCAAGTGCACTCACCAACATGTCAAACTAAACCCTAACCTGCAGGCATGCTCTTCTTATCTAAGAAACATACTTGTTGACTTAAAAACATACAGTGTGGGCGTCTCATTGCCCTGAGTACAGTTGTATCAATTCACCTACAACAGGCATTTACTTCTTGTTTGAACAATTTTAAAGTCCAATTGTCCTCCACTGTGTCAAAACATACGCGGTCACATTAAGAACCCACAGCAGAGTCAGTTTACACAGAACACTGCCTGACCCTTACTTTGGTTTTGGCAGCGGCTCAGGCTCTTTGCGGGCGCGGCCAACCGGATTTTTCTCTGCCTCCTCAGCTGTCACAAGATGGAACTCTGCCTCCACTTTCCCCTGATGGATCCAGAACACATGTTACACTTGACAGTAAAAGTGCTCGTCAATCTGTATGACTTTGTTTTGTGCAGCATGTGTGTGTCTGTGAACCCACCGTCAGCTCTCCAGCCTTGCTGAAGGGCCACCAGCCTCTCGCTCTCTTCTGCTGGAAGATGGAGATTTTATCTAGCCCTTCCGTCAACATGTCCGCCTTACATGACTTTGCTGTCTTTGCCCCCCGAGGGAAACCGTGGAGGTCTAACTCCACCGTGCCTACACACACGCGACACACACGACACAGTCAAATATACAGTACAGATAGAGAGAGGCATATACACATGGAGAGGCCTTCACACACACACACACACACCTAGGAAGTCGTCAGAGGACAGCGTCTCGAAGTCCCACACCTGCAGACTGAGGATGGCAGGAAGCTTCTGCTCGGTTTTATCCAGAGAGAAAATGCTCTCTCTCTTCCTCACCACTACCACCTGAGAGAGAGAGAAGAAAGCATGAATGTGTTGATAATACATCAGCATAACAGCTGAAGCTGCTGTGGATTCAAGGTCATGCTTGTTTCAGCAGGTGTGACCCGGCTGTCTGTCTGCCTGTCTTCACTCGGCACCTTCTCAGCAGGCAAGTAGTTGAAGGGGAACACAAAGCGCCAGTTGAAGTTTCCTTCTCCTGTCAGAGAGTTGTAGTGGACGTCCGTCTCCTGGCGGTCGTCCTCTAAACCTTTCAGCCAGCTACAGACAAAGATGGACATGTATTATTCATAGATAGAGACCATACAGTATTATGCTCCTTTCAATTGGGAATAAGCTAACTAAAAGACATTTCTGAGTGTGATTAACATCCTGAACAGAGCTTGGTGTTACCCCTTGATGTAGATGTCACTGGACTGTTGGCCGGTCAGGAAGTTGCTGTCCTCCAGAATCACATCTTCTGTGTTCCAGATGATGATACGCAGCTCGTACCTGAACACACACACACACACACACACACACACACACACACACACACACACACACACACACACGCACACACACACACACACACACTGGGCTGTTAGTTCCCTTTTTCAAAATAAGTAGAATAACTACTGTTTAAGTCAAGACTTTAAAGGTCCCATAATGTATGAAGTGAGACTTCCATATCTGTTTGATAATAAATCTGGTGTGGGTGCTGTATAAAAAATGACAAAATATGAAAAATTTCCATCCACTGAGAGATGCACACAGAAACATTCAGTAACTGTGCCTTTAATGAGGTATCAGGACCTCTGCAAGGCTGTGATGTCACAACTGTAGAACCACTGCCCACAGCCACGCCCCAAAGCACATGCAGAAATATGAGAGGCAGTGCCTGCTCAGGCCTTTGAGAGCTGACCAATCAGAGCAGGCTTTCAATGTGGGGCCTTAAAGAGACAAGAGCTAAAACAGAGCATTCAGACAGAGGGTGAATAGAGGCGCTGCAGTAGGGCAGTATGAGAAAATGTACTTTTTAAACAGAAAAGAATGTGAGAATTTTGGAATAGACACCTGACTTAAAAACATCTAAAACATTAGAATGAGCAAAATATGGGACCTTTACAGACCCTTTTGGTTTTCGAGGTGAAATGTCCACCGAAGGTCCCGGATGAGGCAAGTCCATAGGAAACATGTCTACCCACATCTGGACCTGGCCCTACACACACACACACACACACACATACGTAAAAGATTCCTCAAAGATACATGTATTTCTCACATGACAGCACTCTGGCATAGCTGCTATGAATGGGGAAAGCTGTGATGCAGAGAGGAAAGCACCTGATGAAAAGACGGAGCCAGAGCTTCTGAATAGAAGCAAAATAAAGCTGCAACTCAAAGAAATAACAGTGAATTTAGTACCTCTCCATTTTCTCCAACACTGTAGATTATTAACCGATGTGAGTATTAAGTACCAGTACCAGACAGAAGTATTTAGAAATTTGATTCATATCAGATTACATTTGCAAATTATGCTTTTATTCCAAAAAAAGGAGGCTGCTGGATGACAGAATGTCTGCTCTTATTTGGGAGCAAGATTCATGAGCCTGGTAAAAATGATGCTTAATTTCTGTTGTGTCAAGATAAGTTACATTCAGAAAACTGTTGGATAATATTCAAAGTACCTGGTCCATGCCAGGCCGAGCCTTGTTAAACAGCGTTCTGGTCTCGATGTGTTCTGGCACCAGCTTGCATCCCACAGCTGGGATCTCCGCCCAGCGATGCAGGATCTTCAGAGACAGGTGCTCATAGGACTCCACTGGCTCATCTGAGAGATGTGCACACAGCATATTCATTAATGTCACACACACACATTGTGTGTGTGTGTGTGTGTGTGTGTGTGTGTGTGTGTTGTTGCTTGGTAGCTTACAGCTAATGCCCAAAAACTTTCAGAACACATGTTAAAATGACCACCACTAATGAAAAGTAGTCAGTAGTAGTTAGTTAGTTTTATTCACGTCAAGTTTTATAGTGTGTTATAAAGATTTATTAATGTGTACTCAGTGCTTATAAAAATGCTGGAGGTTGGGACTAAACTAAAGGTTCAAGGAGGAGATCAAGAGCACATGTTTACCTTCATGCATGAAGAGTGTCTTGCCAGTGAAAACCTTTTCAGCCACAGTGATGCGTCCCGGTCGGAACTGAGGATCTTCAAAACCGTTCTCTCTGCACAGCTTGGACAGCAGCTCCGATGGCTTCAGACAGTCTCTCCAGGCATTATAACCGTCACTAAGAGAGGGACAGAGGCACTTCTGTCTTGTTTTCATATGATTATCAAACAAAATATAAGTTAACAATGAAAGCTTCGGAAAGGTTTCTCCAAACACGTCAGTCTTTCTTCTTCTTCTTCCTTTAACAGATTTGTTTCATCAGATGAAAGTTCTGTTTTCTACAATTCCTCACCAAAAGGGAGCAAGGAGATGAAGTAAGGATAACTCCAACCAGCAGAATGAATGCAAAAAAACAGATAACTCAAACTGAGTTTCTCCGGTTGAGTGAAGGCTGGCACCCAGACTTACAGGCTGTACTCAGTCGGGAGTCCACAGGTGGCTCTGTGTCGACTATAGAACCGGTTCTCCAGGTCAATGCGAGTCTCTCCTATCAGGTCGTCCCCTCCCACCAAGTCATAATCATAGATCAGCACCGACAGCAGAGACTCTTGAGGAAACTTTGCATGCATCTCGAAAGACCTTGAAGAAGAAAAAGAGAGAGAGCCTCAGAAGTTCTGGCTTCAAAAATGAAATGCGTTCAACTATAAAACAAGCTGGAGTCAGTCAGTCAGTAACCTTCCAAACACAGGATTCAGCTGTTTGGGGATGTAGTTGTCTCTGTCTTTGATTTCGTTTTTGCCGAGCCGAAGAACAATGTAAGGATCCGCCTTCCCGTCTGGGTCAGCTGGATGCAGATTGGATGCCTGGGGAGAGAAGAGAGGACAGTACATTATATAACACAATGCTTTAGTCTGAGTTCACTATTAGTCATAACGTGAATCTTGCTTTGGTGCCAGACTGTGGTGACAGCTGTATTGAAGTCAATGGGAATTAATCGAGAATCGCACTAAAACCAACATATAATCTGTATTTGAGTTCTGATGAGGAAATGCCTCCAGAAAATGAAAGAACATTGACACGGTGTGTTCCTCGACTTTGTGTAGGGAAGGCTCCTGCTCCCAGTGTGATAGCAGTCAGGAAATCAGTCAGATCTGTGGTAGACCTACTCTCTGAAGGGTGTTCTGTCATATTCTAGTTCCCTAGAATGCCCTCAGCATGACCAAAGTCTTCCACAGGGTTAGGTGAATATGATTTGAGCCAGCTCTTAGCAAGCTTATTGAACAAGAATGGCCGGGAAAGTGTAGTTTCCCAAAACGAACAAGCTAAGATATCTTAAAAGCGGTGAGTACTAACAGTAGCCATGTTTTTTTTGTTTGCATTAATTATGATAATATGAGGTGTTTCCTTACATGTGAATGAGACACAAGTAGTAGTTGGGTATGGTTAATGATGACAATGACGTGCTGCGCTCACGATGGATACTTGGTCTCTAACAGCTTACCAACTCCAGGTTCAACTGACCTGCATGATAGCTGTTACACTGTCAGCGGCTTTTATTAAGGCAATGACCTCCGCGTGGTACTAAGAGCCATTTGACTCAACAAATATACCGAATCAAAAGAGAGGACGTCAACCCCTCATGCAACAATGACATCATATAATGAAAATATGGGATGTTGAAGTCAGTCATACTACACAGGAGAGATTACATTTTGACTGTGTTACATCTGGTTTAAATGCAGATAATGCTGAGAGTTCTTAAAATGGCGCCCTTTAAACTGGCAGTGATGCAAAAAGAGCAATAGGAAGTTTTAGAAAAGCCCACAAACACACAGGAGCAATCACACACTACCAGTTTGTTCGTGGTTTTTACGCTTTTCTTACATTTAGCCAACACTTTTGTCATAGCCTCTGAGTAAATGTGGTGTTGCTGACCAAACAAACTGGACAGAACATTCTGAAAAAGGCTAAACAAGAAAGTTGGAGGAAAAAAGGCTTGAGCTGCTTATTTTTGTCATTTGCTTGATTCATTTTAATAAAGCTTTTTTCAAGACCGTGGACAGTTTCTGTAGTCTGAGATGCTGACATCAGCTGTGTGTGTGTGTGTGTGTGTGTGTGTGCGTGATCATTTTAAATACAGTGTGGCGACTGTGTGAATTAAAGAAAATAAACCCCTCAGGATCAGTTTTATCTTTACATATGAGAACGCACAGAGACGATGTAAACCCGTATGAGGACTTGGACCGGGCCATTGGGAGGGATTCCTCTGTTGACTCTGAAGTGCCCAGTGTCACCGGCTTCCTCCCAGTCCTCTTCATCATCCTCAGACAGTTTATACAGGCAGAATCGTCCCTGCATATGCACATAGTGGATTAGATCAGTGTGAGGATATGTCGTCAGCATGTTTGTAGGGTAAAGACATTCGAGCTAATCGTCTCACCTTGAATTTGCCAACAAATCTCTCCTCGGTCGCCCCTTCCTCCTCGCTGGCTTTCCCTCTGAACAGCTCATATGTTTTCACCCAGTCATCAAAAGGCCCGAACTCTGCCTCCAGCTCCCTGTTGTACAGCTGTAGAGACATTGTGAGCATCATTGAACTGTATGTATATTGTATTATTAGTAGTCCATCACAACTTGTTGCTCTTTTGTTCTGAACATCCAACATCTTTGAATGAAACTGTTCAGACTTGTGTGCAGTGTGTGTGAACTGAGTACCTTGAGTGTGGCTAATTTAGTAGGTTGACCAACGTTTGGCTCCGGGGTTCCTTTTCCTTTCTGTTTTTTCTTTTTATCTCCATCCGAGCTGGTGACTGATGAAACAAACCAGACGTGTATTCAGTGCTTCTCGACACAAAGCAGCATAGCATTGTGTTGACACAGCAGGTAACATCAGGAAACAAACTAGAGTCAGTCAGTTTCGTGGTAAATTCAGGAACTCCATACAAAGTGCGGCTCAGAATCCTCACAGTGATGTCGGGGATTGAACCTGTCCCTCTTCAGACACCGTCCACCATGAAGAGCTGCACACTGATCCTTCGACGATAAACTCGGGCCAACACATAGTATGCAAAGAAGCAAGGAGCTGGAGGTGAACAGTGGTAGCTGCAGGGCAGTTCATGCAGTGACAGGACTGACAGTGTCACACCCTGACCGAGCTGAACAACACAGCTGCCAATACACAGGGTTTTTCCACCGAAACCAGTGAGATACAGTCAGTTCCCAGAGCCTCAGTCAGTAAACAAGTTAGCAAGCAGAACATTTTGCCCCAGGAAGTCAGCATGAACAGGGGCCATGCTGCCCCTGAATGACACAACTCCTTCAGTCCTTACCCAAGGAGTCTATTCCAGCGCTGAGCAAGCTCTGGTACGGCAAAGCTGCAATACACAACCACATGTGTGTGGGTCAGGGGAAAATTATGGGATTATCTGATCTAAGACCAGTTCACCCGCCGTATCTATGAGAGACCTAAATCAAAACTGTCAGTGGCGAAAGTAACATGCGCTTTAGAAATGTGTTACAAACATTTCACTGATCACAGCTGCTGGTGAGATCACACTGGAACACCTGAACAAAAGGATAAGGGCTAAACCTCTTCATCTTCTTCTCTCTTTTTTTACACCAAAGCTGCACACCACAACCAACATCTGGTGTGGAGTGGAGGCTGTTGTACTTTTTATGGGTGTTTAAATCTGCAAAAACTTTATCAGCCACTTGGTGGCAGCAGAAACGTGATGGGAACACAGCGTTGACTGGTGAAACATTCTGATATGTATCACAGTATTAAAAGAAAAATAAATGTAACAATGTTCTTTAAGGAGCTCAAATATGATATGTACACCGTTGATGACCTACGTGTGTTTTTATTTGAGATGCTGTTTATACTTTCATTTTATTCTGAAACCTTCCCTGTAGCTGCAAGGCAAATACATCTGCTGTGGGTGCACAAGCTGAAACGCATGGCGAGGGTGTAAACAACGTCCTTTCAGTTTGGGATCTCTGGGCTTCTGGGGGCTTGGATTACGCCAGACGACCTGTACGGAGCAATTTCATGTTGGTTTATTTGTTGTCCCCTGCTACTTCAGCTGTTTATCTGACTGTTGCATCACTGTTTTGCTTTACAGCTCCAGAAATGTTTTGTGAACTACGAAACTTCACCTGACTTTCCATCAGCACGAGGGGAGGAGATAATGACTGGGTGTCTTTTTTGGACAATTCATGTTTTTCAGAAATATAAATAAATAAAAAGTTATATTCTGATGGTTACATGTAGGGGGTCCCACAACCCACCTCACCCCCCACCACCTGATCCAGTCTGAATCAATGGTCTGAATACACACTTCTGCACCCTCCACCCGAGACCAACTTATCACATTATAATGTGATACTGATTTTTATTTTTTTGTTTTCTGGTATGGCAGCAATACCCTTCAGTACTTCCGGATTTAAGTCGACTACAGTAAACAATTTCAAATGTATTGAGCGAGTTTAGAGAAAAAGTTGTCAGCTCTTGTCTGTAGACTACTTTTCACTCATATATGTTGTGAGGGTTTGTTTTACATATCCTATAACTACAGATAAAGGGCAAAATGTGTTACATTTTCTGTTCCATATTTGTTTTCGTGTTTTGTCTGCTTTCTATCATATAATATAATATAATCCAGATTGCAACATTTCAGTGCACCGATAATGTTCGTGCCAGTAACACTCATTAGTGCAGTTTTTCTCCCTATGAGCTTTCAAACACATTCTCTATGAATTTAGTATTTGATTTAGATTTGACCAATGAAACATCCTACTAATTTTTAAAATGTATTCATATTTACGATTCATGCTGGTATGCTTAAAGTCAATGTCGTTCTGATGGTATAATGTTTTTTCTTATTAAGACATCCATTTTGGTGGTTTATTACATAGTGCACCATATTATTACAGTGCAACACCTGCATTTTGTAATTACTGATGCAATATGTATGAACTTATTACAAAATGCGGCAAAGTTTATTACATATTGCGTTCAAGAATTTTATTACATTATTACATAATGGGGCATTATTACATAATGTGGCGCTACAGGGTTCATTCACATCCCATAGTTAGAGAGGTGACTAGTTCACCGATATGGACCTTTGACATTGGAGTAAACAAACAACTGCACCTTAAACCAGACTGGCGGAGGCATGATGTAAGGACCCCCTCGAAAACGAGATGGTTCATCTCACCTTCTAATAAACTTGCATCATGTAACAAGAGAGTGTTCCTACCTTTTTCAAAGACCTGGGGGAATGGAGAGCCATCCTTCTGTTTGGCCTAGAACACCAACACATGTTCATGTTTCTATTTATAAAATAAAGTTTACCATCTTTGACAATCCATTTCAAAAATCACCTCTACCTCTTTCTCTACCGATGCGTAGTATTTGGACCACCAGTCGATGACACACTCTGCTGATTCGTCAGCGATGGTCCTCCTCTTCCGCTTGGTAGAACGACCACGTGCTGTCTTTGTTCTGCTGTCCTGCATACACATCCATCCACACACATGCATGTGATCCATAAGAACATCTATAGGTATTTATGTAGCTGCATATGCAGCAATGCTCACCTTTTTCTTCCTGGGTCCTTCCTGCTTTGGTGTGGGCGGGGCTGGAGGTGGGGCTTCAGTCTCCACAGTGATGAGGAAGTCCTGATTTGTTAGTGATACAGTCGCACTGGTCTCTCCAGCATGCTGGGACAGTCCTAATGGACGAGAGACACAGAAAAATGTTCCCTCGGGACAAGAGCAAGCATCAGCATCATCATGTTAATGAAGTGAACACATTAATTACCCTCAGTGCTCTGTGGCTCTGGCGTCAGCGTTGGTTCAAGGGTGTATTCCACCTTGGGAGGTTGGTGTGTCTGTACGGGAGCAGGCAGGGCTGGAGGTGGAGTGTATTTGAAGGCCTTGAGGTTGTTGATGATGTGGTTTCCAACCAACGTGCTGCGACCGAAGGCCCGCCAGTCAACAACAGTGACACTGAGAGGAGGATGGAGGTGTTCGTTCTCTGGTAACTCCTGAAGGTCAGCAGAGTACAGCTTTTATGTTAGAAGAAAAGATAAATGTCCTCATTCTATAGTGTACTACATGGCCAAAAGCAGGTGGAGATGTGAACACCACACCCTTATGTGATTGGTGAACATCTCTTTTAAAACCATGAGCTAAAGTTTTCATCTGTATCAGATATCCATCGGATTTGATGCAGGGATTTGATCCCATCCAGACAACAGAGCACTACTGAGGTCCAATGCAAGCTCACAGTAGGTGTTCCAGTTTATCCCAGCAGTGTTGGATAGAGTTGAGGTCAGAGGATCATCCACACAAAACTGGAGAACATTTTTTATGTATAGAGATGTCTTTGTGCAGAAATAGGCCTCCCCTAAACTGCTGCCGCACTTTTGGAAGGACAGTATCATCAACATGTCATAACATGTGGACAGGACTGTCCAGGTACATTTGGCCACATAGTGAATCAGACCAGCCACCCTCTAGGACTCCTCCCTGTTAAAATCTGCAGTACTTGGAGTGCTTCACACTTATATTATGACTCACTGTAAATCCTGTATCAGTCTTACCAGCTCTATGGCATCCACCAGTGTGCTGAAGTTTGGGTTGGACTTGTACTTCTGTATGACGGAGGAACGCAGTGTTTTACCTGCACACTCTATAAACACCTAGAGAAAAAGAGAGGAGTCTTTATTAATATTTGTTTTCCACACTCTCCAAAGCCTCTCTCTCTCCTAATGTGTAAATTAACTGGACATCAGGATCCTGTTTCCTAATTATGGTTCTCTGTTGCTCTTTCACAGGTTCTGTTCAAGGGTGTTTTGAGGGATGAGTGTTTTTTTTTTTTTTTTATGTAACAGACCTGCAGGTCACATTGAACCTCGCCTACGTGCAAATACAACCCGTACTCAATCTGTGTTGTCACGCATATAAATATGCATCTTCTAGTTACACTTTTAACATAGAGGACTAAAAACTATTTGGTTAGGTTTAGGAAAAGATGATGGTTTGGAAATGAGAGCTTGAGTTTGACTAAACAAGCTCTTAAAAAGTGTGACCAAAATAACAATTTACCTCCATCAACAAGTGCATTCATCAACCAATCAGAGGAAGTTATTCTATTTATGTATTTTTTGGTTTGTTTGTTTGCAAAGTAAAACACAGAAACATATCAACAACACAAGAAACAGATGGTGCAGATGAGATTCAGAAAATCCCTGGAGGTTTACAACAGGAAGCTCAGGTTAAAACGCACAACAAGCAGTTACAAAAGTCTTTTTATATACAAAAAAGGGAGAAATAAAAACATTTTTTAAAGTCTACACATAATTTCTTATCTGCAGTCAAGCCCAGTGTGTGTGCGTGTGTGTGTGTGTGTGTGTGTGTGTGTGTGTGTGTGTGCGTGCGTGTGTGTGTGTGTGTGTGTTAGCACTTGTGTGTGCATGTACCTGTGGCCGATCGACGGACAGGAGCTGAACCTTCTTCAGCTCCCTCAGACCCCAGAATAACACCTGATGAAGACACACACACACACACACACACACACACACACACACACACACACACACACAAAGAGGTTTGTTATGGCAAAGTGGTCGGAGCGGCCTTTCATTCGACCTTTCAGCTTCTCAAGAGATAAAAAACGTTTTCTCCTGAAATGTCAGTAGAAAATGAGTTCAGTGTCCAGCTGAGAGTGGTCCAACAGAAACACTCAGCTGCCGCTCACTTTCAGTGTTCCTTTCATTGATGTTGCTGTATATATGACATTAAAGACAACTTATCCTAGGAAAGGTCTTTAACAACAGGGTCACACACACACACATACACACACACACACACCTCCAGTCTGTAGGTGCTGAGGACAGGCCTGATGTTGGCAGGAACTGTGTAGATTCCTCCCTCTTGTTCCTCTAGCGGTGGCAGACTCTGCTCTCCGGACTCTGTGATCTACGCACAGTCATCACAACGACACTTCCTCGTTATCAGTATTTATTTTACATCCTGTGTCATCATGATGGAAACTGAACGGTACATAAAGTCACTGTGACTGACCTGCAGCAGTTCAAATGCACCCAGCAGGTCTCCTCCTGACTGGCTGCCGCAGTGCAGAGGGCTGTACTGCAGAAGTGGAGGCGTGTAGGGGTCAGAGGACAGGCGGACCTCAGGCACCGCCGCTGTGGCTCCCAGATACTCCGCCTTGCCCTGCGCACAGCAGGGGACAGGGTGACATCAGAGGGAGGAGGTCAGAAGCTAGCAGTGACCAACCTACGACTTAATGAATCCATCTGTGTGTTTGTCTACATCGTATTACCAGTGCGTCGTCGTCGTACACCTCGATGAGAATGCATGGCGGCTCCTGCTTGATGTGTTGCAGATCTCCACTCAGCAGCAGACTGCTCATCAGCAAACACTGGTTCCATGTTGGACTGAGAGTCTGACTGATCACCTGACAGCCACACACACACACACACACACACACACACACACAGACACACACACACACACACACACACACACACACACACACACAAATCAGACCAGGAAAGCCCAGCTCAGCTCAGATCAGTCAACATTAATAACAATGTCTTGGTCCACACAGCTTGAGGTGGAGAATATCCAATATAAATAGAAGCTTTGCATCACTTCTTTGGCATGGTCTGCCTGTATGATTTTACCCTGAACTGGACAGGCTACATGTAGCCTGTTTTTAGCCCAATCCAGTGAAAACAAGGCAAACAATAAAAATATCTGGGCGTGAACGTATTCATCCAAAGTCACTGTTAAGTGGTACAAGGTCTTATGAAGCTTTCAGGAATGAGGTTGGGCAGCAATTTTTTTTTTACCTGAGTGTAAAAATAAGACAATGAGCTTACTACTTGATGACTATGAGCAGGGATTTGGGAAGTAAAATGCACGTACTATAGAAGTAAATACAGACTTCATGTGACTGCAGTACACAGTATTGGGCTGTTGTTACTTAACAGGTACAATGCTGTCCTTTGTATTTGAATCCCTCTACACTGTATTTGTTATTACAGTACCTGCTTTAGAGATACAGTTCATCCTCGTGTAAATAGTGGCTAACTAAATTCCTCAGCTGAAAGCCAGTTAGAGTTCTCAACGGGCCTGAAAATTACAGCCCGACCCGACCCGGCCCGCCGGTTTTAAGCCCGAACCCGACGCAGCCCGACACACCAGCATGAATTGTCTGCCCGAACCCGGCCCGAACCCGACCCCCCGCGTGCCTGAAATGTTTTCCTCATACACTTGTTATCATGATCCGACAGACAGCTGGCGGAAAGGTGACGCGAGCCAGTAGACAGGTGCTGCGTCATCGTCAGCAGAAGCACCCGCTCCCGCTGCAAAGAAGACACGGCACTTCGACCAGTGGGAAAATATATTCAGAGAGACAAACAGACGATTTCCCCACTCCTCGAAAAGCAAGGGTGAATTCGCCTGTAGCAAGTTTACTTTTAGCCAATTCCATCTTCTCCAGCCAGGCTGTAGGTGCGAGTACGTCACGCAGCGGCGTCA
This sequence comes from Diplodus sargus, assembly GCA_903131615.1. Lineage (NCBI taxonomy): Eukaryota > Metazoa > Chordata > Actinopteri > Spariformes > Sparidae > Diplodus > Diplodus sargus. Next base: position 474,809 of record CAEMYA010000106.1, read on the forward strand.
GTTCTGCGTCTGCTCCTCCCCTTGAAGCAGGCAGCCAGACTTGCACTTCACCACACGTGAACAGCGATGATTCACAACAAACAATATATAATTTACAACCTGCAAGGAATGTGTTATATGAAATGTGTTTTATAAAAAAGGAAGCCCGAGGCCCGACCCGGCTCATTTGCGCATCTTTTCGGCCCGAACCCGGCCCGAACCTGCGGGTCCGGTCGGGTTTGTCGGGCTGGCCCGACCCGTTGAGAACTCTAAAGCCAGTATTTCAGGTAATTATGGTCTAAATGTGCACGTTTAATCAATAAATTCAAATAGTCTGACCAGTTTTGAACATTTTTTCACAGATGACCATAAACTTTTTCAAAATGCCCTTTTTTAAGGATAAATGCTCCCTGTGAAGAATTCTGTTTTGCAAGATAGTCAGTTTGTACCGCCTGAAGTTAGTAAGCATCCCACACTCTCCAGTTGTTTAACCTGTGAAGTGGGATGGATTGCTGAACTACAGAAAGTGATATAGTGAAGTTTAAAATAATCCCCTGAAGTCTTTGAATGTCAATTTTCAAACAACAACAGTAATACTTTTAAAAGATTTTTTCAACAGAAGGATACCCAGTTTGTTTTGTGTAATAAATCCTCATTTTTGACTCAGTGCTCAAACAAAAACTTTGAGAAAAGATCTAACTCTGCTTATCTCTCTGTGACGAAACTGTTTTAGGACAGAGACTTACTGACAAATGCTCCTGTGCTCTGAACATATACTTTTAGGTTTTAGGAGCCTCCATTACTCTTATATAAGCTGCATATGTTCTGCATTAGCTCTGTAGAACAACATGAATGAAGAGGAGAAGAAAAACTTTCTTCATGTTGGATTTATTCATGATTTAAACCTCAAACCTTGCTGCCTGAAGACACTCAATCATTTACAAAACAAAACCACGTCAAAGTACCGCCCATCACGTTTGATTGACGGGTGATCACTGTGCAGTGAAGAAATGTCACAAGAATCAGCTCTAAGCGACAATGATGGGAAAAAAAACACCATAACAGAATTTAACCCTCTGTCCCTTAAAAGACTTCCGTCTATTTGGGTGTACAGAACTCAGCAGAGTCTCCAGAGTAGAAAAAACAGAGTCCAGCATAGAGAAGGCTGAGTGAATGTGGTGTGGACTCTGCGGAGGGGAGTCATGGTGTCAGAGACGCTGTAGAAGGACAGAATATCTGCACTGTGATCCAGGTACACTCCAAATCTGGAGGACCAAGGTCCAGAGAAAGGTTTGAGGACACTGTTGTAATTAAAGTGATAACTTTCTGTGTAACAAAATAGATTTATCATTGTATCCAAATCTACATTCACCTGACCCACCTGCTCCCCTGATAT
>CAEMYA010000106.1:486178-519078 GCA_903131615.1 Diplodus sargus
TGCGCAGTACAACAGATGAAGTGCTTTTTGATTTAATATTTTTTGTGCTTTCCAGAGTATGGACACACTCCTGGCCAACTTCCCTTTTAACTGTCTTATGTGTGGCTTCCAACTTAACATGTCGTCGATAATCACGCCCAGTACTTTGTTCTCATGGACCCTTTCAATATTCACTCCGTTTACTTGAATGTTAGTACTGTTATTGCAGCCTTTTTTTCCATATAGCATATATTTTGTTTTCCCAAGATTTAGTGATAATTTATTTATATTAAACCACACATGAAGTTTGGCCATTTCATGGTTTACTGTTTCCACAAGTTGGTTCCTTCCTTCCATCCTCCATGGACAATATGTATTCACCTTTGAAATTAACCTTTAAAAGAGCATTTAGAAAAGACAGTATCATACTTGTCTATCTGCTCGTCAGCATCACTGGCTTTTGGTCCTGGCTGCATGGCATCGCCCTTTGCTGAGACACTGATGTCACACTTGACATAACCTTTGACCCCAGTGCTAATGTCACCGGGATTGGTCAGCATTGCCCACTTATTCATGAACTGGTGACCTAAGGGAGCGAGAAAGAGACAGAAGAGTGCATATAGAGTGTATATCCCCATTATGCCTTTATGTTAGGCATTCAGACACCCTGCTATAGTAGATAAATAGTAGATTAGACTGTTCTAGTAGCTTCTGCACCACAGTTAGAGTTTATGTAGCCTTATGATGATTTATCTATACACAGTGATGAAACTTGGTTGAAACGTCTGATCACAACACTGTGCAGCCACCTCCTCTGGGTAAATCAAGAGACATGTCAGAAAGAGAGAAGTTACCTGGCTGTTTGTAGACTGTCCACACATCCAGCTTAAAGGACCCGATACAGAAGCTCCTCAGCATCTTGGAGTGCATCACCTGAATATTCACAAAGAGACAAACGCAAAGCTTGAGTCATTTAACCTAAAGCTTCAAGACCATGGAAGCAAACAGTAAACAATTACTGCAAAAATAAATGTTTAGCTAAATACAAAGAGAACTTTGTGTTTTGCTGTCATATACAACTCATCCCCACTCCCTCCCCTGGGAAGATCTGACCGCAACCTGGTGCATCTCCTGCCTGTTTACAAGCCCCTTGTGCTGTGAGACTGTACAACCAGCACTGCTCCCTATAGACCTCACCCTGTACTCTGCACTGTGCAATAAGTCTGTACTAAACTCACTTCTGTTTTTGCATCTGGTCAATTTTCTTAACACCCATATTTATTATTTGTATTTAAAATCTGTAAAAAAAATGTTGTTAATGTTGCACTGTACCATGTAAATATGTATATATGTCTATTCTATTTCTTCCCTTTTTAAATGTATTATTTATTTTTGCTATTGATTTTGTCTTCGGGACATTAAAGGATTTCTGATTCTGATTTATCTTCAAATTTATAGTGCACTGCAATATTCAGATATATCAAGGACATATCATTCATGATTTCTGAGTATAATTGTGCTGGTTGTCTGACCTTTTCGCAATGCTAGACATGACACCAATAGCTCATCTTTGAAATGCTCATTCACAGTAGATTTGCTCACCGTCAGCTTGATGACTTTGTCGAAGAAGACCTCTTTGTGGGCGAAGAAGTCAAACACAAAATACTGATGGAAAGAAAAGAGTAAGAGAAAAATTAAGTGTGAGTTCTTCAAAGATTAAGCGCTGACAGTGATACTGAGACGCAGATGATTCAAACAAATGTATTCCGACCTCATTGTAAAAAGGAGCATTGGTTCCCTCTTTGACTGACGTCTGTTTCTTCTCATCTCCAATCTCGATGACCACGCTGGGGTCGATATTTTCTCCCACAAGCTGCCTGGCCTCTGTGATGTTAATGGCAATCTGTGAGACAAACAGAACATTATTGGACAATACCACTGCACACTTAAGAAGGATGTTGTCTGAATTGATTCCCAGTAAAGACTTCATATATACATACATGGGTCTCATATTGCAATGCAGAGCATATCTTTATTTAGTATTATAATGTAGCGCATATCTATCAGAAATATTCTCATTTCATTTTCCTTTCTTGATCTTTTTTCTGCTCTCATTCTGCTATTAAAATAATCAGTTGCATTATGTTTAATCAGCTCCACCAAGGAGGTGATGTTTTACCCAATTGCAGGTTGGGTGGTTTGTCAGCAGGATAACACAAAAACTTCCAAACAGATTTCCATGCGACATGGATGAAGGATGGGTCTCAAATACTGTAGACCCCATTAACTTTTGGCACAGGTCCAGGTATTTTTCCTCTCTTTCTTCAACATTGTGATATAGGTTGTTTCTCAATGTATTGTTAATTTCTCAGGGAACACTCAGGGGCCATTTTCATAAAGCTTCCTTGTACTTGGAGTTGCTCCTGGTGACAAAATTCTAAGACAATTCATAGAATGATTAAGTTTTCTAGGAATTTTCCTTAAACTATAGACTAGATCCTTGTAAACAAATAAGTTATGTGCAAGGAGGACTTTTTGAGAGCCTGAGGAGTGTCTTGAAAAAGAAGAGAAAATGGTAGAAAGATACAGAGAAAGGAGAAATGTTCTTTAAATGCTAATTAACAGTGAGTTAATGAAACACAACATTTAGGTTGTGCAGTCAGAATGATCTGATCTCATTAGGTAGAGTGCATCATCTAGTAACTGGAATGTTGCTTCTTCACATCCCCATCTCCCTCAGCTACATGTTGAAATATCGTTGAGCAAGATACTGAACCCCAAATTGCCTGTGGAGAGCAGAATGTGAATGTGACAAATGAATGTAAAGTGCTTTTGAGCTGTCAGTAGACTGGAAATTTGGGGTTCAGTATCTTACTCAGTGATACTTCTGAGCTGGGTTTTCAAACCAGCAGCCTTCAATGTGTCACACACATTCTCACCAAGATAAAAGTTTCTGTCTCTTCTGGCTCGGAGTTGCTCCTCACCAATTTAAATAGAGTCTTCATATTCAATTGAAATAGAAACTTTAAAAAGTTTCAAATCTATAATTTATTTTTAAGTAAACTCATCGCAGGAAATTCAAAGTCAGTTTTAGTGTCCGACCGATAACGATAGCCGATATTAGACGGGGTGCAATCACCGATAGCTGATATGCAACCGATATAGTGAGTTTTTGAGCTAGAATGCAAACAGGCCTTGGATTGTGCATAGATTTTGCACCGATATGATTATGCAATAGTACAGTCACAGTGACAGTAGTACAGACAGATGCTTCCTTAAACCAATGTCTTTATTCAAGACTTTTAACATTTAACATACTTTGCTCCTTTTTTCAGCCATCTGTGTAATAAAGGAAATTAAACATTTATATTATTTAACCTATGCATTTTTAAATTTGTCAATAGAGAACCATTCATTTTACTGTGTTAATTCATATTTGCATGCAAAACAGACGGCACAGCGATCTCAGCTGCCTACAGCTGCTGCTGTTATTGTTTTTAACAAAGATGAAAACAGCGATGATTGCTGAAAGGCAAAGCCCGTGTAGCACTGGCAGCGGCCACAAATAAGAGACACCAGCGTTGATGAGGAAGTGATGCGGCACACTCGTAGCCTTGATGTTAAATATGCCTGACGTTACTTAATTTATTGTGTTATCGAACAGACATGACCAGGAGGTCTTCATCAGGGCAAAAGAACAAAGCAAAGTTTGTTTAAATAAAGAGTTTAACAAACAAAGAGTTTAAATAGATGTGGGTGGCGAGTTGATGCATGTTTGGTTTATGTGACTAAAGGGGACATTTCGGCGCAGGAGGAAGCATGGATGCGATCTCCTGCAACCATGCACGGAAAAGGGGAATGATAGGAAAGGTTTTTCTAATTTATTGAGAAACAATGCCCAGGTCAGCAATGCATGAGTTGAAATTTCAGCAATATTGCGCTTTCTTCTAGTACATGAATGCTGCAGCGTCCCTCCAACAAGATGACAATTCCAGCAGTGACTCCAAGCTAATTTGCGTTCGAGACGCCTAATCTAGTGGATTTAAATATGTTTTATCAGATGTTAGATTAGGTTTGATTGGATTAAAGGGGACTGTTGGGCCTTGGCGGAGGTATGCGCTCTACTGAGTGCTCTTTTATTTGTTCCTGTTTTCTTTTATTATTTTTGTTCTATTACTCCTCAGATGCCTGCTCTAACTCCTTGTTCCCTTGAGAACATAATACATATCCCATACAGTGAATAAGTGTGTGCTGTGTGTGTTGTCACCTGGAAGCTCTGTGGTTTCCCTTCACTGTCCTGGATGCGAGTTTTCAGCTTGGCCCTGTGAAAATGTAAATACGTACAGGTCAGAGTCTCATTCTGATTGTTCACAGAGTCACAGAAACATGCAACAGTTACTCGTCATCTATGAACAGTAAAGTGTCAGTCAGAGTGGTCATCATGGCACATCAACCACAAACAGACAGCACACTTATCTATCGCTTTATACGATAAGGCCCAGTGCTTTCCCTTCTTTTACCTCCACTTCCCTGTTTCTCCCAAGGAACTAAAAAGAAGGAAGGGTCATGACATGAATCTTGCTTTGGTGCCAGACTGTGGTGTCAGCTGTTTTGAGGTCAATCGGAGATGATGGAGAAAACACACTCAGACAAACATACCTACACTGTGACTTCTGATGAAGAATTGCATCCACAAAATGAAAGAATAGTAATCAGACAGGAGGTTAACACCCGATTTTGTTTCCCCCCAAATGATTGACAGGGCTGATAATATTGCAATCACACTGGTCAGTCCGATCGAATATCGCTGATGAAACTGTGTACAGCTGTGGCTGTAGCCTCCCTTCCCTCATCATGTTTTCCACTACAACATCCCCAGCTTTACTTCCACACTCCTAGCTGCCTTGCTGGCTAGTCGGTGTAGTTATTGAGATTCCCCGTGTTTGGTTGCATCTTTGTTTAATGTATTCTTCCACATGCTTCAGGATCCGCCTGTTTGTCTGCCAGCTGTCTCTGCCCGCTTCCATCCCTGGTACGTAATTAAGCTGATAAACTGAGTCATTCTCTGTATCTGCATGAGGATCCTGGCTGCCACATGTTGAAGTCATAAGGTACAGCTGAAAGGTAGTGTGTGCACGTCAGACCTCTTATTGTTTGGTATTATCCTGGTTCTGACTTCGGAGCTTCCAGGTTGATCGTCAAGGTTTTCTCCCTCCAGCAGGATAGTCACATCAGAGGGCACCTCAGCCTCACTATCTACACACACACACACACACACACACACACACACACACACACACACACACAGGTCACACACAGGCCACAGTTTACAGTATTATATAGTATACAGATGTAAATGATGTCTAACTACACTTACAGAATGCTTGCTCTTAGTGGAAAGATCTCCTGTACACATCTTGGTTGCCAGCCATCTTTTAGTCTTTTGAGCAAACTACACTAACTGCAGTAACACAACACACAGGGGTGGATTTAAATGTCTAAAAAAGTTGCTCTGAAATGACTTTAGACTATTCAATAAAATGCAGTCAGCTGTGTCAGACTGAATCCACTCTGATTACTGACTCCTCACAGATGAAAAGGAACATTTTATTATGAATTTTAAAAAGTTTCAAAGGACCTTCACAAACAGGGACGGTAACATCATGTGATGGTGCTCTGTGTTGTCCTTGAAAACCCAAACAACCCGTAACTACTGTCACTGTGTACACCAGTATTCAACACGTGACTGTTTGACAAGGGCTGGTCTCACCAACAGTCATATGGCAGGAAAAATACTCTATTGTGCACAGTAAATACAACCAAGATGGTGTGTGTATGTATGTGTGTGTGTGTGTGCGTGTGTGTGTGTGTGTGTGTGTGTGTGTGTGTGTGTGTGTGTGTGTGTGTGTGCATGTGTGTGTGTCTGTCTGTGCCTCTCACCCACAGCTCCCTTGTTTTCCAGGACCAGGTCAGTGTTGACTTTCTTCTTCTTCTTCTTCACTTTCAGGCCGAACATGTTCTTCGCCTTTCTGCTCACAGAGGACAACATCTCAGATCTTTGTTTCATCCTTTTGTCATTCGTTTTACAAATGACTTTTGCACATAGCTTATCACAGCAGGATTATTACAGGCTGAAATCCCCACAACAAGAGGTGAAGATGGCTGCAGAAAGGGGGTTGGTGGTTTGTAGCCAGTAAGGATAACAAGCTGCATCTGATGTCAGTCATTGACACATGCTATATTATGACTATCAGAGCTAATTTAGCCCACTAGTGCTGAAGTTCCTCAACTAACTTCCAAATTCAAGTGACAGAGTTGCTCCATTTATGCAATTTTAAAGGAGAAATGAGCGCTGTATAATGTCTGCTCTATGGATTTTCTTGAATTTCCTCAAGCCTGAAATGTGTAAATCTCTGTAAATAGCGGAAGAAAAAAGAGAAAAAATCAAACATGAAAAAAAACACATTCGAAAAGAAGAGAAGACAGTGTTTCCTCGAGGATTGCTGTACATGACGACAGTAGAGATGTGCTGTACAGTCCATTTAGCACAGTTAAAAGCTGAACAGAAATAGCAACAAACGGAAATCTTAATTTAAAGAAAATGTAAAAACTTGGAGCAGGACATAAATAATATGTATTTATACATTAAAAGTAAAATGCAACTAGTATTATTATTATATTATGTTATTATTATTCATGCATTAATATAAAAGCAGAATTTGACATTGTATTTTGTTAAGATGGAAGTAATTTTGCTCAGAACCTCAACAATGATTTACATTATGAATTAATCTGCAGATTTTGTCCACGAATCATCTGATTGGTTTATAGAAATTCTGAAAATAATGTGAAACATCCTCACAATAATCCAGAGCCCCAATCATTTCAATGCTCGTTTTGTTCAACTAGTAATATAATACAAAATATACATCAAAATTAAAAAATGCATATTTTATGTTATGAAAGTAGTAAAGTGAGAAGCAGAAATCTTGACTGATAAGATGAAAACTGATTCTGAAAACTGTTTCACTGTTGTGGTTATTATCTTCAGACAAAAAACATTCAACATTTTCATTAAAAAAACCTGAAGTACAGCTATAATCCATCAGTTTAAAGATGCTCAGGTTGCAACCCATGGAGCTCTTTAAAGTCAAGGAGACCCTAAAGGTATTACCAAAGTAAAATCCAGAACAGTTAAAATGGTCAAAAACTAAAATATTTTAAACAGCTCACCGGAGGGTTGCAGGACTGTCTGAATGATCCATTCTGCTGAAGTTTAGACAAGTTTCTTTGTCTCCAACAGGCACCAGGAGGGTTCAGCTCCTTCAGTATCAGCTAAAAACTAACTTCCAACACAACTCACATCTGGTTACTTCTCTGCCCTTTGAGTGTTTGGGGATGTCAGAGGATTTGTTACCTTCTCATCTCTTTCTGCTCAGACTAAGACATTGTTTTCCCTCCGACAAGCAAATTAACACAGCATGCTTTCACTCGCTTGTTTCTTGGATTAGTGAGCCTGGCTGATTTCCAGAGAATAATTATCCTGTCAGCTCCCTGCTCAGCACTCACTCTGGTCATGCCATCTGACATGCCTCCTGTAAATAAAGACTTATCAAACATCCTTCAGCCTGCTCAGGCTCCACACCTGTCTTTATGCCTAAATAAATAAACTTGATCCAGTCTTAGTCTTAAGTATCTCTCTCTCTCTCAGTGTTGAACTTGCTGTGGTTGCAGTGTTACTGGAACACTGTTTGTGGTTTTTAGTAAAGGGACCTGCCCTCCTCACTCCATTTAACAGCTAGTCACAGGTCTAAGTAATAGTTTACATTATTATTTTCTAATGCTGCTCTCACAGCCTGAACGTTCTCATAAGATGATTTTGACTGCAGCAGTGTCTCCTTGTTTAGTTCAGAGCGATGATTGTCATCCAATAACAAGGAACAGACGTGAAAATATCTTGTTCCTTTAACAAGAAAACTTAACATGGAGCATAACGTGTTACAGGTAGAAGAATATGGTGCAGTTATCAGTGAAGATGTATGGCAGGGTTACCAGAACTAAACAGGGTGGACTGATGAGTCACAGTCATAACATCTCATGACAACACTTGTCATCAGTCTGTCTCTCAAAACGTTCCTGACTTCCTCTGTAGCACTCAGCTCTGTGCCCATATATTCTCACTGAAGATATCAATCTTTAAATGATGCAGTGTGACAACAAATAAACTATTGTGACATTGTGAATAGCTCAGTGGATTAACTGAATCACGCTTTGGCTAGTCGGACAATACTTAATGGGATTCATTCATTGTTGGTTTTGGCCTTTTTATGGAGAGAAAAATAAGGAATATCAGCAGACTCTCCAGACTAGGAAGAGTACCCAACGTCAGTTGAAATTTAGAAGCATTTGTTCCAAAAAGTTGAATTGTTGTCATAAACATGAGATGATGTTTGGATATCAAGATAAACCTGTCGCTTGGTGCGGATAAGACATGTGTTACAACTTGACTTATTGCATTAGCATTAATAGTTATTAACATGACATTGACTTGACTGACAGTTAGTTATTCATCAGGTTTTAGGTTTTTTTGTTATCCACTATCATCCTTGAGGAAATCCAAATCAAACACAGAGCACATCATAGAACAATGCTGATAGCCAAGTCATGCTCACCGTGCTTTAAGGTTTATTTATTGTCCTGTGGGGTCAAAAAACAAAAAAACAGCACACAACTATGATGACATGCTGTACACGAGACAGCAAAAAGACTCCATGCATCATAAAGAATGATGGGCAGCTGGAGACCAGAAGAATGCATCCTCATGATGGAAACTGCTGCCAAGATCAGCAGACTTTCTTTCACAAGGTAAAAGCAAATCTTCATCTCCTCATCATATTGTAGTTCTCAGTGGTTAGTGGAGCCTCAAACAACACTCATGTTCAACTGTTTCTCATGGAGCATGAGGAGCTATTTGTGATCACTAAACAGAACTAGTCCTCTAACCTATGACAAAATGACAAAACAGGCTGTTTGTCAATTGTGACTCATTTGAACATTTCTAGCTAGCAGCAACCTAGCTCCCCATCAGTGTCACAGTCTGTATTTACTACGAAAAATGTAAGAAAAACCCTTGAAGCCTAAAAATGCACTAACTAGTAGAATAATAAAATATGAGTCATTAAGTGGCCTGTGTAGAGTATTGATGAAAATCTATTCTGTCAGATGTCTGTGCGGCGGATGGCTGAAGTGTGTAGCAGAAACACGTCATGAGTAGAAAAGCCTTTACACTGAAGGGAGGGATGTTCTGTTGACCCTTCCATACAAACAACCGGTTGTTTCTTTCCAGAAAAACAATAAAAGCATTTGCATTAAAGATCCCCTCCAGATATGGGAAATACTCTGATGTTAAATTTTAAAAAAATTCTGAAATGGATTGCAACAAAAATGAACACAAGCATTCACAAAATTAAAGAAATCTACTCCCAAATCCCTACTATGAATTTGCTAATATCAGTTTGACTGCATGACACATGACATCTACTTTACCAGTGTTTCACAATACACAAAAGTCATTCTTGGGTTAAAGTATGATATCATGCCATTATTACTTTGTATAGATTACATTGCCAATAAAAAAGATCAATTTAAAATTGCACTACTTTGGTGACGGAGCATGTAATCTTCACAGTAACTAGAAACTAGAAAATGATTGCACAAATCTAGTGAATAAAAAAAAGGAAAAATTACCTCCAGTTGTGGAGTGGAAGTATAAAGTAGTAGTAGGGTAGACCCTTAATTTGTATTTAAGTACATTACTTCTCTAACAATTAAATTCTTGGAGAACTGCTTGTGACCTGGAGGTTACAAGTTTCGACATCAGAGTAAGTTTCATATTGAACCATGACTAGTTGTGACGTCACAAAATTCTGTTTCTATGTACTTAAACATAAGATGAGATTCAAGGTGAGCACAGAGAAGATCTCTTCATCAAAGTGCTAGAAAAAAAAATACATCCTCAATTTAAGATGGATTTGAAGAACTCATCCAGTCTATCAGTTTGGTGCGAGGTCAGTGCAGGAGTGTTGACTCAGGTCTATCTGAGTATAATCCATAAAGTCCAGTCCAAATAAATATGTCATATGTTCTGATGGTTATCAGATGCTGAGACACTGTGCTGCTGTTCACTGATGATTTTACAACTCTGGAAAGTTTCCATGGTGACACTGAATCTTCTTTCGGAGTGATCATAAGGTAAACATTGAATATACATCAACCTCCCTTGTTTACTTTAAAATGTAATCTGCCAGGAACATGTTCTTGCACCTATTTGTTTTTTCATTGTAGAGCATTGCAGGACCACATTGAAATATTATTTTACGCAGAGCCCAGTCTCATCTAAATGAATAAAGAGACTGTGTTTTTTTTAACACTTTGCTGTCTGATCACAGCCTCACAGGTCTGTATGCTGCTGATAAATGGCACAACCAAGACCTAAATGTGATTTCTGTAGGTGGTGTGAACCAAAAAGGCAAAAAGAAAAATAATAATAAACCAATCTCTGAAGGATACCCTTCTTCTTTGCTTTGGATCCAGAATTAAAATACTACTGCATACTACTTCAGTTCAAATAAGAAGAGTTTAATAATTCAACCACAGTAAAAGACAAAGTTAGCCTGTCAGCTCAAAAGACAGAACTGGTCTCCTACCTCAGTTTGGGATCCATCGCTGCAGTCAGGAGTCAGTGTCACTCATCAGTTCCTTCAACTTGACACGCACCGTTGCATCCTGTCTGCTTGTGTTGGCTCAGGTAGTCAGAGTAAGATGTTGAATAACAGCCTCAACAGGAGATTGGTGCTTGAACTGTTTGTTCAGAGGATGGAGTTGTAAAGCAGAGGGAGCATGTGGCTGATGCATGGTCGGCAACTTATTGATTTTACCTGGATTACCTGCTGGAAAGTTCAAGAGCCTCCAAGAATAACACACTCTGAATTCTTTTAATTGTTTTGACTCATTTTGAACATCTTCTATATTATATAACACTATTACTACTACATTAATATTAAGTAACACTTAACAGGTGTAGCTGTAGTTGTATGGTGTGAGTAGTAGTTGCCATTATATATTATCAGTAATCTGAATGCAGTGGGTACTTCTTTGAATCATCTGTTAAATTATCCAGAGATTATGTGACGCTGAACACATGCTGCTTCCTCCTCAAGTAGACATTACTAATAGCAATAATATCAATCAGTTTTTGTCTATCTGCTCACCTTATATCACCTCTAGACCAACATCAACATGTGTGTGTTGTTGTGCTTTACTCACATTGTGAGGACCCGTGTTCCTCTGGGGAGACAAAACGTAAGTCCCCATAATGTAGATTGTTGTGTTCATGGTGAAAACTCGATTTAAGTTAAGGTAAGGTGCTTTGATTATGGTTAGGGTGAGTGACCAGGGAATAAATGCAAGTCTATATAATGTCCCTAACAAAGGTTGAAAACGGTGTGTGTGTGTGTGTGTGTGTGTGTGTGTGTGTGTGTGTGTGTGCGTGCTTGTGCGTATGCTTGTGTGTATGTGTGTCGAGAGAGAGAGAGAGAGAGAGAGAGAGAGAGAGTTGTCTTGTTTGTTTGCATTTGTGGGGTCCCAAACTGGACACCCACTCACAATGAGGGATCCAACAGCTTTGTGGGGACCAAAATGCTGGACCTCACAACACATATCTTTAAATTTTAGGCTGAAGAAGTTGGTGAGGGTTAGGTACAGGTTAGGTCAGGGTTAGGGTAAGGCTAAATGAGTGAATCTAAGTCTAAGCAATTTCCACAAAGGTGACTTAAGTTTGTGTGTTTGTATGCGTGCATGTACTGTACACTGGTAATCATGTAACCAGGATGTGTGAAACAGTCAGAGTAAACAAAACCACCTCTGGTAAACAGAACAGTCACACCCTGTCAGTCAGAGAGGATCAGCAGACAGCAGGCTCACAGACACACTCACCTTTTTATCACATAAGCTGTCTAAGCACCAGGCACAATGGACTTTTCATATAACATACATCTGAACTTCTTTTACAAAGAAAAAGGTAAAATATGTTGATCACATTCTGACTTGATGATATATTTGTTCTTAAGTTGACACTTAGATAACTTCATAACAAATATAATATATATAATATTTATATTGTTCAGCCATGATTCATGTTTACTACAATGAAATCACCATTTTTGTTTCCAGGAAATGACCTCTTGCTTTGGTGTGAAGTACCTAATTTATTTACCAACTTTTTCTAAATCAAACAAAAAAACTCACACAGTTTAAAGTACACATTTAACAGTTAATTTAATTGTATTGTGTGTACTAATGTATATTTCTGTGATCGGGGTTAAATAATCATTTTGACATTGATAGACTATTATCATGTTATTATCCCTCATTATTACCAATTTTCTTCTCTGTTAGTATAGTAGAATCCTACTTCATGATGTCATGTTTTGACTACCAATTACAACATTTTATTTGAACACATTTTTCGCAATAAGTATTACCAACTTTTACCAAGCCATCATATTTGTAATTACAGTTTGTAATTACCATGGCATTGTCCTAGTATTACACTGTTCATTACACTATTTGTATTATGTTATATATTTAAAAAAAACAACATTTGCGAGCAGACACAACTCAGAATTGCGGAGGTAGATTCTCTGTTTTTGAAGCGAAAAATGAATTTCTCATCATTGATGTGTGGTGATAAGTCACTTTTAATGTGAAGATGCTGAGCACACTATGATCCCCATGCTGTCGCCGCTGTTAGTACAGAACTATTTCCTTGTAAACATGTTTATGTATAATTGTATATAAATTACTGCATTCTATACATTAGTGTAGCATGAAGGAACCACAAACTTCAATTATGTTATGCAACCCTGTGTTGTGCATTTAATCTTGATTCAACTATCCTTATTACTTATGATTGAGCTACAATGTAAAGTGATTACATTCATACAGCATCTGTCCTAGATTACTACTGCATAAATATCCTCTTCTGAATGCCTTATTGCAAAATAGAACTATAATATCTCTATAGTATTGTAGTTATCAGTTTATTTCAAGGTAACACATTTATTCTGACTATAGCTCAAGTGCATTAACAAAAATGTGACACAATTCCACGATACAATTTTTTGTATTCACAAATTGGTCATTCAATATGTGAATGACAAATTTCTAATAATTCTAAGACCAGAAAGTTAAAGGTTCAGTATATAGGATTTAGGAGGATCTATTGGCAGAAATGGAATACAGTACTTAGAATCATGTTTTCATTGGTGTACTTACACCCAAAATAAGAAAATAAAAATGTCTGTGTCATAGTTGCCTTCGAATGAGCCTTTGACAAGGGGTGATTTATAGCTTAATGGCCTCACGGTAGAAGGAGTGGCATTTACAGTTCAAACTTGTCACTTTTATAGACTCTGCATTTGTAGACTTAGTTCAGTTGCCATGGAGCATAGAGATCCCTTCTTTGAAGAAGTTAGCATCTGGGACATCCAGAAAGTGGTCCACAGCAGCAATAACATCTGCAAAATAGTGACCACTGAGCTTCTTCATCTTGGGACAAGGCAAAATCTACATACCTGGACGGCATCCATGCCTACCATGGTGTTGTGGGGTAGAACATTGCCATAGCTGATTTAGAATTTCGAATAATCGGATAAAAGAATTACCACAAAAGTTATTGACTTCAAACTTTCTGCATAATCACTTAACGAGTGTAAAGGCATGTACTTCTTCTATCTTAGGCAATTATCCTATCAATCACCCCTCATATATCTACTAAGTGAGCAGGTCCTCTTCCACAGAGTCAGCCATGTTGCACTGCCATGTTTCTACAGCAGCCCAGAACAGACAAACCAAACAGTGACTCTCCAGAGTGGCTTTTGCCGCGTTAGCAGCCACTGAGGGGCAGGGTGAGATGAGGGATGTTCAGTTGGTTACAATCTGCACTAAATCACTAAATCACTAAATGCCACTAAAGCCTACACACTGGAGCTTTAACTACAAACAATTAAATATCACATCACTTTTTGTCATATTGTTGTACAAAAAACTTAAATCACAAGTGACACAACTTGAAACATAAACATAGATTTCATGTTTCACAGGTCAAGGTTAGTGTTAAAGTCTCTGGATGTGCATCATCAGTTTGACATTGTTCTCCAGCCACACCAATGATAAAGTGTCACACTGGTAGCTTTCCAGCACAGTCAGAGATGTCTATTGGGGATCACTCAGCACATTATTCGTACTCATAGCGAAGGGTAATGGTGTGTACATTATCACTTTTCTCTTTCCATATTTGTCTTCTGGTGCCAAAACCTTGCTCTGCAAACATCTTGACCACCTCTTCAAAGTCATGTTAAACATGATCAGTCTCCAACTCGTTTTCTCCAGTCTTGAAAGCATGATCTCTGATAAATATCTGGAAAAGAGGAAATAAGAAAATTAAGAAAACAGAATCATATGTTTCCATTCATTAAATCTGGTTCAACTTTTGTGACTACAGTGTGCCAATGTTTAGTCAAGATGCCAAAGGGTTTTGAGCAAAATATAATTGCCAGCAAACTTTTTGTGACAGAGGTGTAAATTTGTGGTATTGCCATATAACTGAGCAACCCATTCTTTTGAAATTCTATGCACATCCTCAACACAAATCTCTAATCTATTCAATATAGAAGACAAGCACTTAAGCACAGCGTCTTATGCTGTTGATTGTTTCATCAACACAAAGCCATTTTCACATCATATCAGAGAAACCACAAATATTGGATTGTATTTAAACAGCCTGGTGGGAAAGGTGTTTACACTGTTGGACTGCTGTGAAAACAAGTTCAGACAGACAACTCAGATGTGAAATGTTTATTAGAGTAGCAAAACATGGTTTAGCATCTAGGCTTAGACTGCATCACTCCCCAATATCTCCAATATGTAAACATATCAATGGGGAATGATGAGCTAAATATCTTGAACCCCCCAGTCGGAGCCTACGGGTGGATGCTGGGGTGGTTGTGGGGCTGAAAGAACATGCAGCAATACAGGGCAGTGGTGGCATTGGCAGGCAGGATGGGAGTATTTTGAGGCTCAAGTAGACTGTCAAATTGAGAAGATGCGTTTGGTAGATGAGTGTGGAAAGTGGGGCATGTCATGTGTATAGCAGTACAGCTCGAGTTGTCTGTCTGAACTCGCTAGCAGGCATCGATCCATTTGTGGCATCATCTTTTTGGTCATGACATATTCTTTAATTAACTAACCGGTGACTTTAGGGGGCAGATTTAACCACCACTGGAGTGTGACAAGTACAACATCCAACTAGTATTAACAGGTTTTTGAGATGGCTGGTGTAAGTCTGGTATGATGTCAATGCAGCGTACTGTAAACACATGCTGACAGAGGTGAAAAAGGGTAAGGCAGGCTTGGTTTGTGAGATCTTCAGCTTAACATGTTAACTTTTGTTCTTGAGAAGACATGTCACCACAAGGTTAATTTAAAAGCTATTCTTGAGCTTTCGATCATATCACACGATCTTCATCAGTAGATGGAGTTGGCCAAGATCCCAAGTTTTAAAGGGGACATATTATTTTTCAATGCGTACACATGTGGGTCTCTAGAGCCCCTACCAACACAGTGAAACTGTGAACGTTAAGCCTCATTTGAAGCCAACTAAATGACCAGTAGTATGTTGGATGTTATCAACTGTTTTTTTATGTTGCTTGTTTAAACTGTAGCACTAGCTCAGCTACATTAGCTTTGTTGTTAGAAAAAGCCTGTTTTGCTGCTGAGCATAGATTTCCCTGATGATAATGATATCAGGATGTGTGAAAAAGAAATGGTAAACCTGCAAGAATTCATTTACTTGACAACCTGTGAAACTTTGATTAGCAACCAGCAGTTAGCTTGCGTACACAACAAAGATGTTAGAGGTATGGGCAGTGAGGCCAACGCCAATATCGACCACAATCCCTTTCTCACATGTGTAGTGGTGAAGTTTTTGATTCAGAAGCAGTTCTTGTGGTAATTTCATGGTACGAGTGGTGCTACCTAGAAGCTCAAAACATCAGCAGAGCTGACAGGAGGCGGGCCTTCAGGAGGACTTGGCTGAACTGAAGTGTTTCTGACATGGAGAATAGAGCTGCTGTACCACTGTACATGATGAGAAAAACCAAGGGGCCCAAAATAAACGTATGAAGCTCAAAATAAACATAATATTTCTCAACATGGATGAGAAGTCCTCAAAGTTTCCAAAAAGTGAATTTGAACATTAGATTCAGTCCTCTTGTCTGCTGATGAAGATCATACGATTTGACTAAACACTTTTCAGAATGAGAGCTAGAATGCTGGAATTTTCTCTCACATGCTCACCACTAAACATTTTGTTTCACCATCACATCAATGATATGAGTGAAGGCAATTTTTCTGTACTCATATCATTAATGTGATGATGTGCTTACAGATAACATGTCAACAGATTCTTAAACCAGAATGGCACAACACTGGAATCACAGCATGACACCTTGATGGTATATTCTTTGAGATTCACTGCCCTATCAGGGAATTAATATAGCAAGAATTAGATTAATATTTGTTGAATGGTAAAAGAAAACTGTGAAGTTGTGAACAAGGCACATAGGTTTGTTGACAAGTGTGTACCAATCCCCTCTCATATTATCCTTGTGCAGAATCTACAGAAGAACCACAACAGGCAGCGATGAAACCTTCTAGAAGAAGATGCAAGCTCAGACAGGCGGCCACTGGCAGATAATGCTGGGCTTCCTACCTGGTAAGTGTTGGCTAAGAAGTGCTGCTGGCATTGTGGTTTCATAGGAGGAACTGCAGCATGAAGACAGTGGCTGACTGATGAAAGAGGCGTGTTTGGGAGTAGGTGTGGGTGACTAGTATCAGAACTTGGATGATAAGGATGTTGGTTGGTATGAAGGATCAAAAGATTTTAGTAAACTGGTTTTGAACTTTCATTGGATGATTAATTATTCAATAGCAGCTAGTTTTTGGCTGGGTGGAGGGTTTTGAGAGGGCCTCTGTTTATATTCCTGGAGCAGGGTGGAGCAGGCGTGAGCAGGTGCTGGAAACACTCTGTTCAATGCTTAAAATCTGAGTTTTAGAGGAAATGTTAGGATGTTGAAGGAGCATTGCGTTCCAGAGGAAGATTTTTGTTTGAGTAAAAGGAAATCATTCAGAGGCTGATCTTGGAAGTACAAGATGGATAGCCAAAATGCTCAGGAGATTTCAGACAGGGTAAAAATCGGTTTTTACACGAAGAGGAGAAAGATCTTCATTGTCTTCAGGAGGATGAGGAAGAGTTTGTTCGGTAGGAACACGAGCCTTCACAGGAGAGGAGGGAGCACAGTTCGCCTGAAGCAGCAGGTAAGTTTTGAGGATTTGAAGGCAGATAGGTAGATCGATGGGTAACCAAGGGATGAGAAAAGAGCAAAGGATGAACTGAAGGGGTGGCGTTAGGAGTACAGTGCATCAATACCTGCAGGACTGAGAACCAGGGCTTGTAGCAGGTCAGATAGAGAGACAATCCCTCTCACCACATCGCTACTGTCCACCAGAACCAAACGATGTACCTGAGAGAAAAACCCAACAGGATCTGATTACTACCGACAATATGCTACATAAACACATTCTGCAAGGTAAGGGAGCTGAATTTAGGGGGAATACAGGGAAGTTAAACTGGAAAGGTTATAGTTATAAACAGCAGTTGGAAATGCTTTCAAACTAACTTCATCATTGAATCACAACAGTCTGACAGAGATTTGAAGACAAGTAAGATTTATCATGTGTCAAAAACATTTTTGATGACTCATCTTGAACTCGGAGGTGGTTAGACAATTGTGTCCAATCAAATGTGTTTGTTCATATAAATCATACAGTCATACAAAGAAGTCCACTTGACAATTAACTTCTTCCTAATCGAACAATGCAGTGAAGGAGGATCAGTCCTTTGCAGCTTGGCTTGTCTCTACTTAACCACACCTATTTGCTGTAATTATCCCCTGCCCACTAATTCTGTTTGACTTGGAAGCACTTCAGTATATCACTAAAGACACTGTAACTGTTGCTTCACTGTCCCTTTCATGTGTCTTTTAATGTTAATGTGTAGGCATCCTAACCTAAAGCTTATGGCAGGGTGGGATATTCTTTGAAACTAAGTTTTTATTCACATGTTTAAATATATTATTCAGTTTGGGTTTAAGTGGTTTTGATGTGTGTGTTGAGTGACTTGAATTGTTTTGAATTAAATAGTTTTGACAATATAAGGCATGTGAACATTTTTTATCCTACATTCAGTCAGTCAGACTGTAGTGCATGCATGTTACCTCAGCCTTTGCAATGCGATCGATGATGGTCTCCAGTGTTTCATGAGGGTAACATTTGAGGACACCCTCCACACAGCAGGCTCTGGAGGCAATGGCCTCCCGCATCGTCATGTTCAGGTTGTTGTAGTTTTTCTGGGCTGCGAGATTCTGAATGATGTGAAAAGAAAAGACAGAACAATATTGTTTGACCAAAAACTACAAAAACCCATACAACTATTTGAGCACAAGTTTGTTGAGGTATCTCAAGATTTATACAGTATGTATATTGTGGTCCACAGTAACAAAGTTGCAGTGATGCAGAATGTGTGAAGTTAACTTACAATGACATCAAACCTGGAGTACAGTGCCATCACTTTGCCTTTAGAGGAGACAGAGATGTACAGACAGTAGATAGGACAGATAGTCAAAAATATATTTCATATTGATATGTATATATTTTGGCTACAGTATATTTTGACAAATAGTCAAAAATATATACAATACAGTACAGTATATGTAGACAGATGTTTGCTTGTGTTCTGTTAAGTATTCTGCATAAAAGGAATCTAATTACCAATAACAATAAACACCAAAAACACACAATCATAATACAAAAAATCTACTCTTAATTATTGATTTTTACTGCTGGTCTAGATGTGAAGTGAGGAGTCTTTTGCATTTAAAACAAGTTTTGAAAGATGAATGAAATGAGAGTTACAGATATGTAACGAAGATGAATTATAGATGTTCACCAGAGTCGGTTTGTTAAACCTGGATATGCAATGGACACATGCACAGGAGGATGAAGGGAATTGGCACCACCATCAGTAATATCCGTCAGAATCTTTTTCATCGAGGCTCCGAGAGACAGTGAACTTTGGCAGAACCTTGGTTACATTCCCAACCCTCGTTCTGCTCTCCTCTTCCTGACCACCAGGGATGATATGTATTACCTGAATGACCCATACCAACAAGGTCACGAGGAGTCTCAGTTGCAAACTGAAGGAGCATACAAGACAGCTGTTGGCCCGTTAACCCTGTAAAAATTGTGGAAAAGTCACAGAAAGAAGCCCAAGTATCTGCAGCTCTGTTGTCAAAGCAGCCCAGGAAGTGGAGACAACAATGACTGATTGGCCTTTCACAGAGGATACCGGGAGGCCCCTGAGGCAGTAAGCCTATGTTATGGTATCAGCAACAACACTCCAAGGCACAGATAAGCCGTATTTCTCCAGAATTCTTTAGACCAAAGGAATAAGCCTGAGATCATACCCTTGAATGCCATTATTTCTGTCCATCTGCCCTGCAACTAGAACAATAGGTCACATGTCATCCTTTAGCCTCTCCAAAAACAAGAGACTAGGCTCAGAATGTCGTCTAATAAAGGACAACGCAGATAAACATGACTTGCAGGCTGGGAACTTAATTGTTTGTTGCAATAGTGACAGCTGAGTGACATGGGCTAAAAGTGTTGTTGTGGGGCAGACAGTCTGCTCCGAGGTTGGAGCACTTATCGACCAGTTGTCCAAATAAGAGCTGGCAGATAATTCAGCAGAACTAGAACAAGATGGGAAAGTTCCCAATATGTCCCATCCAAGCTTGATGGGAGATCATCAGTGATTATACACCATGGGAGTGAAAAACGACGAATCTGGTCTGAGGGCTTCATCTGGAGATACTACCAGAAAGGCAATGAAGGCATCGATGGATGCACTATATTAGGTAGATTCTTCATAAAATTCAAAGTCCTGCAGTCACTCTGCAGATGAAGAATGCCTTGTGGTCTGCCCAGCACCTCTGAAGTTTGTCAGTGTTCACAGTGGTGTTGGCAGATGGTTTTGAAGTGCGCTTGAAAATTGAAATTGAAATGCAATAGAGGCAGAAGCCTCTCCCAGGGAAGCATCCAGACCAACACCATCTAGATCAGGGGTCAACAACCTTTTTGAAACTGAGAGCTACTTCATGGGTACTGAGTCATACGAAGGGGGGCTGCCAGTTTGATACACTCTTCTGAAATAGTAAATTTGCTCAGTTTGCCTTTAGTTATATATGATTATTAATGATCAATGATACTCATCTATGTGAAGACACTGATCACGTTAATTATTTCTCACAATAATTATCAACAATGACTTAACAAGGTGGGAAACAGATAATATCAATATTCAATTTTCATTTTTAGAACAGGCCTGAGGGCTACTCATGTGGTCCTTGGGGGCTACCTGGTGCCAGTGGGCACTGTGTTGGTGACCCCTGATCTAGATCATCTATAGGTCACAGCTGTGACTGTGTTAGTATTATGTCTTGACCTCCTGCACATGTGACAATGCATATCCAGGTATGGCATACAATCTCTGGCCCTCAAGAAGAATGAAAACACGATTTACACTTTTCCAGGAGGATTAAACCACCCAATGTGAGCATGGTGTTAGACTACCTTGTTCATTGACCACAGGCAGAGCGGACACTCTCCTCTCTACAAAAATGGTCAGAGCATCATAGACGGAGGCTGATTCCTGGACTGTCGCAATCTGTCTGAAGGTACCGATTGCCACTTCATTGATCCGCTTCTGAAGAAACCTGGGTTTAGGAGACATAGACCCCTGGAGGGGAAGGGAGGAAAAGGAGCTAGTACGCATCACAATTAAAAGTAGACATATTATAGAGCAACAATTGAACACTCAGTTATTCATGTCTATTTTTTTCTATGTAGTCAGAATAAAGGGATTTACAGTTTTCATTTTGAAGTTGAGATTATTTTCTAGGGCACAGATGCTCCATCTGTCTCAAATTTGTATTTCTACTTTTACAGATTCACACAATCCTGTGTCTTACATGGCACTGAGAAATGACTGATTCATGTTTTTGTTTTGTTTTGTTTAGTAAGGATTTGAATCAATATTGAATGTGAAGAATTGTACAAAACCACATTTTTATAAAGGTAAAAAAAACAAACATCTTACAAAGATGTGGAGGAACTTGAGGATGCGTTTGTGAGTGAGAATGTGGAGGACATTTCCTGATACCGGGTCTATGACTGGCAGCCGGTGTATCTTATTCTTCAATAAGGAGTAGATGGCATCAAATAAACTGAGGAAACAATACAATCATGATTCAAGGTTATAATAAGCACATGTGAGGATGTAACAAGACACACTGCACGACACTGACCAGCATCATGTCGATAGAAGAGGTAAGTAAAGCTACAATTGTTATCATTTGACAAACGTTCTATTTTTTAGAAAATGTATTTATAAACAGTAATATTGTTATTAGCTTGTTGGTCAGCACATTATGATGTAGGGTTGTTTATTTTGAACTAATGACTTCTTACGTGATACTGTATATTCATGTGAGACGTCGGTGTTGGCTTGCTAACTTAGTAACTTAGTCAGCTTCATCAACAGCTGTTTCGTCTAGCTTTCAGCGTGAGCCTCAGCAGTGCCAGCACAGCTTAATTTGCTGCATGCTAACGCTGGCATTTACTGAACTAGTTAGACAGCATATTATAAGTTAAGATAAGATAAGACAAGATCTTTATTGATCCTCTTTTGGAAAGATTTGCAGGTATATATATATATATATATATATATATATATATATATATATATATATACATACACCTGCTCTTTTTTTTAACCTTATTTAAGAGCCTGTTCACTCATTGGCATTAAAAAAGTGATTAAAAATGTTTTTAAAACACAGAAGTTTTAACTAATGCCCCTTTAAAATTATATACAGTATAACTATGCTAAAGAAATGTTAGTCATGAATATCAATATTATATTTAAATGAGCAAGGACAGACCTAATCAAAAATGGTGGGAGTAAAGGAAGATGACAAAAAGCTTAAAATATCACATAAAACTCAGAGACCAGAGAGATGGTATCCTTGATTGAAATCCTGATTTTTTGTAGTATTTAATATAATACATAGCATTCAAAATCATGATGCATTAAATGAATTATTTCAAAGGCTCACCTGCAGTCAGGAGTGATGCTAATCAGTCTGTTGATAGAGTACTGCAGATAGATCTCTGTCAACAGAGCACCACAGGTTATTAACATGAACCACAAAATAAATCCCAGTATTCTTCACAAACACTTTCCAAACTATTTTCGAGACATTGTGGTATTGAACAGACCTCTCCATGTCTCTATCTTGTGTTCTTCCAGCTCATAGATCTGAACCTGCAGAAAAAACGTAAATCTCAGATCACACAGTGATGGCCGTCAGCCTCAGCAGGCTTCCCTCTGTCTAAACCTGATGACAGTTTGAATATGTGTTTTTTTTATCTTGATTTCTTATACAACCGGACAATTCTGACATCAGTGTGTGTGAATACTGTAAGTCGCGATGGACACAAGTGCCCTAAATGTACATGTGACACCGCTGGGGTGCATTGCATGTGCATAAAACACCAAATGGCCACAGTCCAACAGACTTATAGAGGGTAAGTGTTTATCTGCAAAACAACCATCCAGGCACGGAGCTCACCAGAGGAGACTTGTAATAGCGATGGAGAATGTTGATGAAGTCAGTGATGGTCAGCATACCTACACACGCACACACACACACATACATATCAGTATTGGTGAGCAACAACAATAAATTATATCCCACAAAGTTTCTTCTTTATCACAAGTATAAAAGTTTCCAAGCTTGAAATGTTGTACACCTGATGAAGAACAAAGCTGCTCTCAAATTGTTGGACCTCTTTACACAAACTGAAGAAAATATAAACTCAATTACAGTTTTTTGGACAGTGGTACACAACACAGTATACTTTTGTGCATTTTCTGACTAGTTGTTGTACTAGTTATGACAAGTTACTGTTCTGTTTGTATCACAGCAATTTTGTAGTTAGATCATTTTAAGACTGCTGAAACTTTTGACAGCCGTTCTTTTATCGGTCCGTGTACCATGGATAAGTCGACTTGTCCAATGACGATTTGAATCATTGACATTTCGGAGGCAGCCCCAGAGCTAACACTTATATTAGCTTGCACACATATATGTTAATTAGCATATTAACATGCTAATGCTACCCGGAAGCCCTACAAATTGAATGGCTTTACCATCATGGCAAATTTTATATTGTTGCCAACTAGTGGTAAGGAACTGAAAGTCTGGTTTAAATCCATGGTACCTTACGTGGGTCCTGAGGGTCAAAACAAAAAACACGACATTTAGAAAACAAAGCGATATTTCAGAGTAGGCTACAACATTTTCTGAAATGTGTTTTTACCCTCAGGGCCACCAAAGAGTCCAGTTCATTAAGAGATGCTGATTTACTTGACACGCATGTTTAAATTTCAATTACAATCAGAAAATGAACACCCATGGATCAGGCCAGTGTCATGATGATCAGCTCGGTGTGTTCTGTGAGCTTAAGGTCCGTGTTATGTAATACAAATGTCTCATAGTTGACCTGCTTCTCTAAATGTGAACACATAAAATGGGCCTGGAGCATTTGAAACCACTGACCCACACAGTAGGGAAACCTGAAGCCACAGACCGGGGCTCCAAAACTGCGGGTACCCAAACCCAATGTAGGTCAGACACCTATTATTGTAAATGCTAGCATGTTTGAGATGCTTAATAAACTTAGACTCAGATTGCATGTATACATATAGGTTTTCATGGTTTCCAACATTACAGAATGTAGTTAGATAACATTTGCACGATTACAGTGAGCTATCTTTCTTATAAACACACACTCAAATCAGAAATAAGCTCTGCAAGGAATGATGGATTGTAATCAGTTATCGTTACTTCATTACATTTTCCAGGTTAGTTGTTTAGGTCACTGTGTTGGTTGGACTTGCGAAGACAAAAATGTCTGCAGTTTAATGTTGACATGTATTCTCAAGATGTTGAAATAGTTATCTATCTATCTATCTATCTATCTATCTATCTATCTATCTATCTATCTATCTATCTATCAGTAATTTATCTGATCAGATGGATTTCCATGTTTTTCCTTCAGCCAATGAGGAGACCTCAAATAGGGGTGACACAGAAAATTAAGTCAGTCAGATAATTAAAATACCAAACACCTCTAATGAGTGCCCGTGTTAGAGACATGGATACT
This sequence comes from Diplodus sargus, assembly GCA_903131615.1. Lineage (NCBI taxonomy): Eukaryota > Metazoa > Chordata > Actinopteri > Spariformes > Sparidae > Diplodus > Diplodus sargus. The sequence goes on from CAEMYA010000106.1 coordinate 510,623, forward strand.
CTATGGTTAGACATGTATTATGGCTCACCCACAAAACACTTAAGCTTGTTGTCCCACAGCGGTGCTGCCCTCACACCATTAGCCACCAGAGCAAAGAAAGCCTTCTTCACCTGACAAAAACACACAAGTACTTCAGTTAATACAACCCTAAGCTGTCATGTAGTCATTACAGTTGTGGGTCTTTATTTACTATTTATTTTATTTAGTCACAAAGCAAATAAAAGGTTTCCTACCTGTAGTGTTGTGTCAAAAATGACCAGTTTGGAGCTGGTGGGAATTGCATCGTAGCAGCAGTGATTCTTCATGAAGTTTGTGTATATGAAGGTGTCAGGGTCTGTGCCCGCATGGGGTGTGAGAGCATGTGTCGCAAATGTACAGCCTCCTACAAATACACAGTGGGAAAGACATAATGCACTGTTACCAAAACATATGATGTTCAGCCCAAATATCAACCATACTGTTCACAGTAATCATGATAAATGTTGGTGTGTGTGTGTTTGGATGGGACTGCTCATCATATGGGTTCATAATCAGGTTGGAGTTTGTTAAAATGTTGTCACTGCTGCCAGAATAGTGTGTCAGTAAGTGAGGAGCACATGGAAAATGAACTGTCTTCAAACAATACACACACACACAATGTTCTCTTCTTTACCTATGCTCTTCATCGAGAGAACATCTTCCTCATCCTCTTCTTGGTCCATCTCAAATAATGGGACCTGGGACAGGAAGTATATCCACAGTTTACTAAAAGTCCTGAGTTTCCATTTTGCAAACTGAACTGACTCCATGACCCCATCCATGTTTGGCAGCCATGAAGGTCTTCTGCTCCACAGTAACATTATACAGCCATTTGAGATTGTAGCAGTCATGTTTCTGAGTGGTAACTCACTTCCTGACTGATCTATCTGGTTAATGCCATGGTAAGATAATGTCACATCATATCTTGTTACAAGCTCATCATATCCAAGTTTGGAGGGCAGTGAGAAGGCTGCATGCAGTAACTGGTTCAGCTGCTGTTGATCAACTAAATTCTCCTCTAACCACTGCTTGTGTTTTCTGTTTCTAGTGCTGAATACTCAACAACATAAAGCTGTGAGGTTTGCGTGGTTGAAATGCATCTTTGATGGAGGTCGTCATGCTCTACCTTAGGGCCTTTGTGCAAGGCTAGGCTGCGATGGAACTGATATAGATATTTTCCCCATAAGTTAATCCTCAAACTAGGAACATTGATTCTAAGCAGCCTCAAATTTTGGAAACAGGTGACTCATGATGCTGTTCTCAGCAGGACTGAAAACAAAAATGCAGGCCTCAAATGAGTACTGAGAGGACTTCCTGAGTCCTCTCAGAAGCTATTTTGTACAAAGAACCTGTAAATTGTGATGGATTGTATCTCAGATGGATTCGTTTATTCTATGTCAAACTGGAACGGTCGTCTTTGAACAGTGGAGGTGGCCTACGACAGTACTTTACACCCACCTACAATGCAGTATTGAATTCCCTTCCCGGACAGCTTAACAACCGTTCACACCTGGGCTCACCTAGTCCTAACATCCCACATGAACCTGAGAACCTTCATTAACTTAGAGTCTATTATTACATTATATTTGTATTTCTGAGCACGATGCCCTGTACGCTTTGAAAGTGATCCCAACGATAACGTTTACCACTGTTGTTTCAAATTGGGACTTTGGATTGCATTTTTGATTATGTTATAAGCAAACACTTGTAATTTGTGTCCATATACTTTTTGATGTATTTGTGCATGTCTGATTGTCAGTTATGCATTTTCAATTGCTTAAATCATTTGCTGTGATTCATGATGAATGACTAACATCCCTAGTCAGGCTCTGAAAAAAAACCTCTATGATAAATATGGTAAACAAACAGTATGTAAAATGAGAAAATTAGATATAGAGTACAAAACATGGATGAATGCCTGAGGGGAATGATAAAATCAGTGGCTCTGCTGACATCTCACAGCTTATCAGTGACAAACATAGTGTAGACAGCAGACCAGAAAAGGGTTGAGTGTCGCTTCATGTCGGTTTAGTTTAACCACAACATTATATTCACTACAGTGAGTTATGATCAGTTAACTTTTTAATCACAACGATAAGTCAGTCCATCTTTGGCTGAGAGTGCATCATAAAGGTATCAAAGAGAGCCGCTTCCAGGTCGCTGCTCGTGCAGTTGGCCGATTAGCTCATAGAGTAGTTGATTTGTATGGTTTTGTATATTTTGTGTAATATTTGTAAGTTTTTTTCTCTTGGATGTACATGATATCTGCCACGCTAGACACCAACCGACTGGGTTAACAGCGCCTGGCTGCCTTTTATTTTCATTCTTCTTTATTTCCATTGTTTGTTCTTTGTTTCTGTTTACACCACCAGCTCTCTGGTCACTGCTGGATTACTTCACGCTGCCTGGAAATTTACATCAATCTCAGCATGTACACCTGAGGGCTTTTCTGGACTCTGTTTTTCTGCTTTTTTGGCTGTCTTTGGAGGTTAATCGCAGCTGACTACAGAGATCGCAATATTCCCGAAGGGCTGTAAGTCAACTTCGCAAGGGATGCTTCGAATCCACAGACTGGGATAACCTTCTTGCCCCCTCCAGCAACATCAGTGAGCAAGTGGACACGGTGTCTTCATACATCCCCTTTTGTGTGGATAACATCATTCCCACCAAGTAAGTAACGATCTTCCCGAACAATAAACCATGGCTAACCAAAGAGCTCAAAGAAAGAGTATTCTTCACCGGCACTGAATCTGACGGTTTCAGGAGGAAAAATTCACACAAGGGAGCCTCTGCTCATCTTGGCAGGGGCTCAAAAACTTGGCTGCTATGAACACTGTTCCACCCCCCCGCAGGAAAAGGTAGGTGGCCAGCAGCAGACCAGCATCCCTCCCCAACGACCTCAGTTCCTTTTTTTCAAGATTCGTGACAGACAACACCACCCAGCTAGAAGCAATCATCTCGTCCCTCAAGCCTGCAGCAGCTGAAATTTCCTTAAACATGGAGGAGGTGATGAGAGCCTTCAGTAGGACCAAGGATACCACAGCATCTGGCCCAGACAACATCAATGGCTGTGTCGGTGCTGTGCAGAGCAGCTGGGAGGCGTGTTTCAGCTCCTGTTTCAAAGATCCGTGGACAGCTGCACAGTTCCCCGGCCATGGAGGCTCTCCAAAGTGATCTCCATCGCCAAGAAGAGCTCAATTAAAGCTATGAATGGCCTCAGGCCTGTGGCTCTCACCTCTCTTGCGATGAAGGCTATGGAGAGGTTCATAGCACATCATCACAGTAACTGACCCATTGATGGACCCTCTCCAGTTTGTGCACCATGCAGACAGAGGGGTTGATGATGCCAAAACACTCATCATGGACACAAACACCAGGAACACCCTAACCCGCAGCCAGAGTCCTGTTTGCAGACTTCTCCTCTGCATTCAACACCCTACAGCCACACATCCTAGCAGAGAAACCATCCACTTGCTTCCACCTGGATGACCAGCTGATCCTGTGGATTACAGCATTTGAATGGCTCCCCTCAGTTTTCCCTGGACTTCAGATGGACAACAGACTAGGGCTGAACACAGCCTCCAAGACTGAAGATGCAGGATTGAAGACATAGGAGACAGTCCAGAGGTGATTTACAGGAATATGACTCCAAGCAAGACATGGGCGGCGGAGACAGGAGAGACATTAGTTGGACATCAGCAGCGGTTGAAGACGGCCTGCAGAGCTGGAATATTGTGTACATCTCACTCTGTGAATTGAGGATTTATTTCAACCACAGCAGAGGTAACCCACTTTTAAAAATGCATTTCATTGAAAGTGAAGAAAGCTTGTTAAAAATAGAGAACTTGCTTCTTGCTTACATCTCCCAGCTGATACGTGCTCCATCATACCAACTCCTTTTACAGTGTATGTGGACTGGTATTGTGAGACAGGACAACTAGCTAGCTAGAAGAAATCTCTACAACACAGTACACAGATGTTTTTTTTTCATATAATCTCAACACTATTGTTGCTATACATTCTGTTGATAAAGTTCCTCCATTTTTGGAATTTAACAAAAATGCTGGTCATTTCATATCAATTGCCCCTTTAACTGTTCTTGTTACACTAATCATACATGAGACATGAACTTGGACAGCTATTTAATTCATTTTATCCATTCATCCATGTTGTCAGTGTCCTCCTGTGGCATTAGAATATGCTATAAATGACACAGTATATGGAATTTAGCTTCACATCACTTTTATTTTCTATATTGGCTGAAATGCATATTGGCTTTTTCCTGCAAACTGACAGTCAGGAAAAAGGAAAGGGGCAAAATGGGACTGAGGCTGCGACCAATATGAAATCAGAGACTGCTGCGCCCACAGAGACCTGTCTCCACCACATTTATGACATTAATGCTTCGTGCTCACACAAAGTCAGAGTTGATGGACAGTTTCCAAGATGTCGAACTTTTATGCGAAAATGCCGACAACATTATCATCACCATCTCCTTGCTGCTGCTTCCATACACCCCTGACTCAAACTATGAACTTTTGTTATGCAACCCTGTGTTGTATAAAGACGAATAAACTACCTTTTCCTTTAATTACATTACACTGGGTTTGTCACTGAGGATCATGTTTTCTATCACAAGTATGCTCTGAAATTGGCATGCTGATTTGGTAGAATCTGGTACTTTACTTGTGACCTCATTTGTTTCTTAATAAATGCTCGGTTCAAAATGTTTGAGTTTTTGTGATTGCACGTTTCGTCTTTTAAGGCAAAGTGCTATTAAATCCTTCTCTGCTCCAACCAGCCCAAAATTTAACCTCCTCACCAAAGTTTTCAAGCCCTCCTAACCACTCCAGCATTAGCATAAGTTTCACTATCCTGTCTGAAACCTTTGCAGATTGTAATTTCCACCTGGAGTTTGTACACATGCAAACAGGTGCTGAATATGTCTCATTTGTAAAGGTAAATATAAACAGATGATGCAATAAAAATATTGCCTACGGTGAAAGAACAGGGCGTCCAGACCTGCCATGTAAAACTAGCCTGAGTGTTTTTTCTTGGCAGCATCTCAGTTACAAAGTCATGTCACAACAACACAACACCATCACAGACAGACACTCAGCAGAAGTGGACTGATCGCAGGGGGGTGGGGTGAGTCAGCAGAGTGTCTTACCTCTGCAAGAGGCTCCATGGCTCGCGAAGAAGACCGGCAGGTCTGCCTCTGTGGAACCAGGCTGACAGGCAAAGTCCTGGACTACAACCCTCGTCCCCCTGTCCAGCTCAGACATCTGGCAGGCTCTGCTACCATGTTAGATAAAGAAGTGATGACAGAGTCCAGGCATGGCGAGGAAGGGCAGAGAAGAAGAGGACGGAAAGACGAAGGTACTAGCCTAGGGAGTCTGTGCACCTCCAGTCAGCTCCGGACAGCTGGGTCTGAATGTTTGGGAAAGACTGAGGTCTAAATCTGGACTGAAGGGTGAGAGGCCTGTGGCATTTACTGAGAGAGGGAGAGGGAGAGGAGGGAGAGTGGGAGGGGAAACATGTGCAGGGAGAGTTGAGGGCAGCTACGGACAGACACATACCCTATATGTTGTTGTGGTGATAGACAAGACTTAAGTACAAGCACTTTTCAAGTGGCAACACCGCCGATTGAGGAAGCATTCAAAGCACAGCCTCATTCCTGCCTCCAAAAACATCCTCTGATGGTGGAAATGACTCCACATCACCAATAAAGTTCAAATGGATGAGCTGAGTCCCCGCTGACAGGACCGAATGAAATTAACATATTATAAATCTTGCTAATGCTTTGTTACCACCAGCTCTCTGAGAGGCACAGACTGACGCTACAGTGTGTCTTTAACATGTTAATATTTAACTCATTTCTTTTCAGTGAAACTACTGGACCGCAAATACACATTGTACATTATGGCATAGGATACTTTTGGAATAGGTGACAACAGACAGGCTGACTGCAACAAGGTATGCTGGTAATGTATTCAAAACTGCTGCTGTGCACTGTAACTTTTGTTATAATGTTTGTCCAACTGTGAATAATTTGGCCAATGAAAATGTCTGAGCCATAACTTTTAATTGACTCTGTGTGTAAAGCCAGTACATGTCACGTTTTAAATTAATATATGTTAATAATTTCTTGGTGCAGTTGGTGCTTCTCTTCCTGTGCTGTAACTCTTAGTTACTTGTTTTGAGTGTGTAGGTCGATGAAATGCAACTCATTGGCCCTCACATGCAGAGTGAATGACAGGATGACACTATACATGCCCAGCTCGTCACATACAGAATACATCACAAACAGTAATGAGCTGCACATGCAGAGCTATTCAGCTTTGCTGATGAGAAGATGCCAACCTTTGTTGAAAACATGGCATAAACTAAGTAGTTTTTCACAGTTCATTACTTTGATCATTCATTTGAACATTCAACTGGTTTCAAACTTTGTTTCAAACTTCTCAAAACACAAATTGCTTGGCTGGTAACAGAAGCCACTCGCTCTTATTTGTTTTCTTCGTCTTCCGCATTTCTGGCAGCCATCCGCCAAATTTAACGCAACTTGATCTGTAAACCTGTTACAATAGCAGATAATCTGTGCTGAAGCGGTATTACAGTTGGACAGCCAACAGGAACAGCACCAAGTTTGCCACACTATCTTATAACACTACTAACATCATTAGCAAAATATCTCTGCAAATTAAATCCACTCTACTTAGTAACAGCTGTGGTTATGTCAGTGAAGGTGACTAATACATTCAGTTTATGTTAATAACGTTACAGACATTTCTCAACGTGTAAATACACAATGTTCACTGCCACTAGCCTGAGGAAAGCAGCATGTGAACACATACTGCTCACCACACTCCAATCACACAATAAGCATCATCGTTCCTGTTGCTGAAAGGTCTGCTGTGTCTAGTCTAAACAACTACCGCCATGTGGGTCTCACCCCCATCCCAGTGAAGTTCTTTGAGAAACTGGTTCTCCAGCAAATGAAAGACAACATCCCTGCCAGCCTGGACCCTCTACAGTATACTTTCAGAACCAACAGATCCACATAGGATGCCATATCCACTGCCCATCACTCAGTCTGCACACACCTGTAGAATAATAACAGCTACATCAGGAAGCTGTTTGTTGACTTCAGCTCAGCATTCAACACAATCTCACCCATGAAGCTAATTGGATAACTAAACACTCTGGGCAACAGCACAATGCTCTGCAGCTTGATATTGGGTTCCCTACAAGCAGACCCCAGAAAGTTTGGATTGGCAGTCACAATCTCTACATTAGTGCGCAACACTGGAGCCCCCCAGAGCTGTGTGCTCAGCCCCTTCCTGTTCACACTGTAACCATGACTGCACTCCCAGAGATCACAACTGGAGGAAATCAACAGTCTTGTAGAGTGGTTCACAGAGAACAATCTACTGCTCTACATTGGCAAAACCAAGGAGCTGGTTGTTGAGTTTAGAAAGAAGGAGGCAAAGACCCACACTGCTGTCTGCATCAGTGGAGCTGAAGTGGAACAAGTGAATAGTTTGATGTTCCTTGGATATAGCATCACTGATATCCTATCATGGTCATCACACTTCACCACCCTGGTTAATAAAGCACAGAAACTTCAGAAACTTTTACAGAGAAAAATAGAAAATTTACATGGTTCATCACGGCCCAGGACAGGAAGGCTCTACAGCAGCTGATTCAAACCACCAGAACGTCGCTGATACCATCTACAGAGCATCAGTGACATCAGTGAAGTGAGATGTCTGCACAGAGCCCAAAGATACTAAAAGACAACACCCACCCAGACACAGTCTGTTCACCCTGCTGCCACCTGGCAACAGATACAGAAGTATCTGCTGCCATAACACCAGACTACAGAGCAGCTCCATTCTCCAGGCTGTGAGACTCATCAATTCAGCCTAAAATAGATGTAGCCCAGAATTGAACCTGGGCCTCAACCAAGGACCCAGCCTTGCTCACACCCTCCACCAGGTGACCTTTCAGAGCACCCTTGTTTCCTCTTCTCTTTAAAACTACAGCAGGTTTTTCTATGCCCTCTGTGGGGAAGCATAACAAGCTGTCGACACAACACTGACGTCACTGAATAGCATCACTACCATTTTAGCAAACAGTTGCCAAATGACATGTCCTGCAGACATACAGCAACATAAGCATTCATTTTGCATGTGTTGCAAATGCAATGAATCCACAAACCTTGGCCCCATCCTTAAAGAGATTTATTTATCTTTAAGCTCTGCTTTGGTTTCAGCTAACTCCATTTAGCTCAACCTAAATGCTCAAGTCAGGCGTTGACTCTGTCACAGTAAATAACAACTCACACATCTACATTACGGTCATTTGATCAAAAAAAGGAAAATATATATATATATATATATATATATATATATATTTATTTTATTTTTTTTAAA
>CAEMYA010000106.1:519103-568535 GCA_903131615.1 Diplodus sargus
TTTTTTTTTTTTTGCAGATTTTTAAATTTACATGTAGCCTTAAAATGTACTGTAATTAACAGTTGCCTCTTTAAATCCAGTAGAACATCCTCTGTCAAGTCAAAAGTGTGTAGAAAAAAAAAGGTAACTGTGCGAATGATCTAAATAATATGGAGCACACAATTGCCGCATTTCCCTTGTACTTGTTGGTAGTTAAACTCGGCATTAATGACTTTTTGATCGATACAACTCCACTAGAATTAAGAAAGCAGTCTGAATCCAGATTGCGTTATATTTCTGACACACAGCTCTTTTAAAGTGTCCTTCTCATAGTAAATGCAGTTATCCAGATGGGCCTGCTGCTGCTGATTAGAGACGAGCTCAGATATTTATAGTTTACAACTGCTTCAAGAGTCCTGACATACATTCAGAATACCACACACTGGAATCTGGGTTCATTTTTGGCCAGGTCTTTGAAGCTGCTTTATTATATAAAAAAACTGTAAAAGTTAAAAATATTTCTAATCACCTAGATAAAGACACAATCAGGAGACTTGTACTGCAAATAACTTTTATTTTGAAATCACCATCCTGAGCAATTCATACAGCCCTTTAACATTTTACAAGTTAGTAAACAATGTCATCTGCACCTATAATAATTCTGTTATGTTACAAATAATTTCAAAAACAGTGTTATTATTTATTCTATAATATATACCATCTCTGAATACAGCCAATAAACATGACTGCAGTGTAGCTGTAGTGTATAGAGGATCTTAATACATGTGTTGGAGCAGAGTGTAACTATAATGTAAAACATTAATGACTCCTGATTGATTTTTCTCCATTAGAATTCAAATGAACATGGTTATTTAAAAGCAAAATATTTTCCCTAGAGTCATTGTTACAAACGATGAGCTGTGCTGCATCACTCCACTGGAGGTTCTGTGTTTTAGCTTATTTAGCCTGTATGTTAGGTAAGTGTTAAACAGCTTTCAAGTTTTAAATAGACATTTGAAAAGCATAAACACACAAACCAGCGGTGCGTTGAGGCTGACTTTTTTGTTCCTAGCAGTGGGTGTGAGATGCTCAGCAGACACTGTGTAGGCCCAGTTCAGACAGAGAGATGTTAACTGGAGTGAAGATGCTGCTGTCGGTGTGTCAGCGGAGCCAGAAACAGGGATAAGAAACATGGTGACATGATTTAAAAAGAAAGTGTGAACGCAGATATGTTCATCACAAGCCCCCTGGCTGCCCTTCCTGGCATGCAGGTGATTCACTCTTGAGCTTCTTATTCCAAGATATTTCACCTTTTCAAACGTCCACTGAATATATTTAAAATGAATTGGACTAATCCGTTAATCAACATTAAGTTTGATTATCAGCTTATTGTTTCAATCATCTATTCAAAATACAGGACATTTAAATTCATTTCTAATCAGCGATGTCTCTCTGTGTGAATGGGCCCATAAAGGAAAAGTCCACCCAAAAATGTACATTTAGTCATCATCTACTCAGTCCCATGCTGATGGAGAGTGGGCTGCCCACAAAACATTTCTGGGGCTCCACAGCAAAACAGAGTTGCAGCATCCTCCTCAACAGTTGAAATAGTTGGGAACTTGTTTTAAAAGGGAAACAAACCCCTGAAAAAAAAAAAAAAAAACTCCGTACAGCTCATCCTGCACAGTTCAAGTCCATCCATTTACACAACTTTATTGACAAAATCTTATCTCAGTGTTAGAGCATATGCATGTGGGTAAGTAATGTTTTTTCAGTTCAATTTAGGATCTCAGTGCTTTCCGGGAGTTGGAGTCATTTTTGACTAGTTGTTTTGTTTGTTTTTTTTCATTTTTAAACAAGTTCCCCTGTACTTCGGTTGACTACCTTCTGTGAAGCTCTAGAAATGTTTTGATGACTACATGTTTTAACTGATTTTCCATCCGCATTGGGGTAAGAATGTAATAACTTACTTCATTTTTGGATGAACTGTTCCTTTAATGTGTGCTCTGAGTAGCATCGAGTTGCACACCCGTGAAAAGCCTTCAGACACCACTGTGTGTTCCCACTCATCTTGTTTTGTTGAAATGCAATATTTGTATTGTACTTCTCCTCCTATTTCTCATATAAGTGATGATAGCAGCTTGCACAAAGATAGAAATGTCTGATACATACTGACACTGCACAGCAGTTTGGCATCTGTTAGTGAATTGCATAATAAACACTCTTGTAAACAAGTTAGCTTCCACACTTCAGCTTTTAACTTCTCACAGCAGGAATGAAAGAAAAAAAGAAGACTTTTCAAATAACAGCTGTGGCTCTCTCGTCTACAACCAGCACTACCTTTCAGATGTTGAATTTAACATTGTTAACTTCAAGTAATTTTATGCAACTTTTCTGAAAATGTCCTCACAGTAGATGAAGCTTTTTTGAAATAAAATACTTTTTATTTTCCTGAGGATACAGAAGAAATTTCAAACTGGTTCCCCTCAACAACACTGAACACTGGGCTAGCACTCAGTTTATAACCGCTCAACTCACAGTGTTCAGAAGTTTAAGTGGAACTTTAAAAGGACTGATGTCTGTGTTAATGAACATACACTGTTGGGGTCTGCAGGGTTAAATTCTGGTGTCTGACTTACATTTGGCAGCTTTCAATAAATTCTATATACTATCATGTATCTATCGTCACTCAAAAACTAAAGCCCTTCTTATACTGTTGTAACGTTATTTTTTTGTCTACAAACATGCATGTTAAACTGGGTGATCACAGTTTCACCTTCAAGTATCTCTAACATACTGCGAGTCAACATCATTCATCAAAATGTTGTATTATTGTACATTGTACACTTTTAACATGTTTGAAGCTGCAGCGATCTCAACACATCACACAAAGTCTGGTGAAGTCGGGATTATATTTCTGCAGCTCCTCTTCCTCACCATCACTCCCTTCTTTTGTCCAATCAGAGCCCTTTGTTCTTCACCTCCCCATTTACACACAAACATGTACACCAAGTTTGACGCCATAGGGTGAGGAATGTAACACTTGTGCAATCGGTTGCTCAACCTCTGAACACCAAACCAACAACACTCTCAGATTCAAGTCAACAGACAAATCACAGTATTGTGTCATTGTTCATCACCAACGTTGAGCCACTTATTCTTAAAGGAAGTGTTGCCCATTTCTTTTTTTGCCAATTTGTGCTCATAAAATACGATGTGCAGTAGGTTGTGACAATGCCAATCTTCTTCACAGTTTAAGAACTAGCGGCCTGGAGGACCAACAGTGGAGGCAGATGGGATCTGAGGGTCTCACTCAGCCCAGCGTTTAAAGAGCACAGAGTTGTGTGTTTGCTGTGGGTTGGTGATTACAGGTGCCAGTGAGCAGAAGATGTAACATTCAGTTTGAGTAATACATCCACAGGTTTTAAGACTTATCTGAAGGCAAACACTACACAGTGGATTATAACACTATGAGCACATGGACGATCATTGCATTCTCTGTCAGGACAATCACGAGGTGGACAGCAGAATAACACAGGTCTTGTTATTGCGAGCCCAGCAGGCCTGGAGCGAGCTTGGCTGGCCAGTCAATCACCTTTTAAACCTTTTTGCCAGCCGCCTGTGTCATTTTCTAATGTCCAATTAAAATCAATATGCTTCTACTGCTGTCAGAGCTTTTTTCATGCAGTACTATCATCAGTTTTAAATACGGCATTAATGAGCACGTTCACATGCTAATAATGTTGATGAGATTAAGATAATACTCTCCTACTCATACATGCTGAAACAAATGTCACACCTGTCATGTCTTGAATGTCTTGAATAATAATCCCTGGCTGCTCAGAAGTGAAGAGTACCTTCTAACTGAAGATGGTGTATATCAAAACAAGGTAGAGTACTTGTATGGTTGTTTGAGTGTTAGATTTTCACTGGTGTCGCAGTAATGGAGGTTTTGCCTCAAGACCAGATGTTTTCTCTTCAGCACTGACATATTCATAATTCAAAGAGATCCTCCACTTCCTTCTAATAGGCTACTACAATTCTGTTAAAATCCAAAATCCACTCCCCTCTACAGTGAGTGTTGAGACTGTGCTCCAAGCTTTCAGTTGTCAGTACAGTACTCATTCGTCTAGACATGAAAGATCAATACGGGGGTGTTGGGGGCAAGTTGAGGACCCTGAGCTGTGTGTCTCTTGTGGGTACTAAACATCATGTTAGCAAACTGGTGTCAGAGTGAGGCAAACTGTTGGGGCAGCAGGCTCTGAGAGAGGCTGGGCTGAGGGCTTGTACAGGCACTGCTGGCACCACTGGATCCAGGACTTGGTGAAACAGGCAGGCTGGAGACCGAGGCCACCTCCCTGTCTGAGCTGTCGTCGTTGTCATGATGGGAGCGGTGCTGAAGGCTGACCACCACCCTGGAGGACAAGATGGGAGAGGGCAGCCAGGAAAGGGGTTAAACTGGCTTATTTACTGTGCAGTGTGGCATAATCCTCTGTGTGTGTGTGTGTGTGTGTGTGTGTGTGTGTGTGTACCTTGATCTGGATGGGCTGACCAGGTCTCGTCTGTGGCCTTCAAATGTAGAGATGTAGTTGCACTTGGACCACTGCAGAGACACAAAGACACAATCAGTGACACAGCATCAGGCTTTAACATTTCAAAACAAACATAACGTATTGAGATAAATGCTTGTTCTTATTCCGCAGTTCCTCACCATGTGAGCGGGGTCACTGGTTCCCAGGTGGACTCCTTTCTGACAGAGAGACGTCAGCAGACTGATACCTGCACATTGAGACAGACATTTAGCACCGGCAGTGTCAGTGTCCTCTGCCCTCTGTGTTGTTTGTTCATTATATTAAAGTGAGATGAGGAGCTCCTGACATGGTTATCAACCTCATTCTCCGTTCAGATGATCAGCAGCTTGACTCCAGAGGGCTTCTGAATGAAGCTGAACGTCTTGGTTTTCCTCAGATGAAGGTCTATGGAAGATTGAACTTATTCTGTTCTTTGTCTTGACATAGTGTCAAAGTTAGTATTAACTCTATGAGAGACCCTAATATGGAGAGGGCAAGACAAGAGGTCGGCACTTAAAGCACTCTTTGTCTGAATATGTTGCATCTATTCATCGCCTTACATTATGTATTACATTAACCCACACAAACAATTTTAGATGTCCTTCTTCTCTGATAATTCTAGTCTGCAGTGCAAAGTAAATACAGATAGCACTGCAAAAACTCACTCAAATCAAAACCACTGACAGCAGGAACACAAATACCTTTCGTCCTGTTGTTCCAGTGCTTCTGCTCCCACTGGTCCAGCAGGATGTTGAGGTATCTCGAACACTCGAAGAAGCGAAGGTAGCGAGACGATGACGGTGACGGGAAAACTCGCTCAAACTGTCCGAGACGAGTCAGCTCGTCTTCGCTCTCTGCAAGCACGCGAACGTCCTCTGGAGTTAAGACGTCCAACACCGTGGAGAGGAAGTCCTGACAGAGACAGAGAGAAGAGGGAAAGTTGTAACTGATAGGTCACTGGTACTCATCATCACCACAAGAATCTACACCATCACTGGTGCAGTAGTGACACAAGAGAATAACATTTGCTGTGGATTTTTCTGAGAATGTTCATATTGTACAACTCTGCAATAAACTGAGGTAATGTTTTATATCAGATGAGGGAACTTTTATGTGGAACTGCTCGTTGCAACCGTTTCAGCTTACTATTGAAACTTAGCTGAAGAAACATTCAAACTGTTTTAATAACATTAAATGCATTTACTTTTAAAAATGATTTATATCTGATGTAGTATTTTTAGTGTGTTTGTGTTGATATACCTGGTCGGCGTAGCGTTGTGTGAGGTAAAAGGCCCGTTTCACTTTCTCATCAGCAGACAGATCTGGCTTAGTCCTCTCCCTGCTCCCCCCACACAGACTGTATACACACACAGACACACATCATCAAACAGAGGTGTTGAATCAACAACTAGGTCTTTTCTGAGGCTGTAGTTTTAGTTGGATTGCATCATATTCAAAGTTGTTCCCAAATTGTGACTCGTGTGATCCTGACGGCAGCCTGTAACGGCAGGTGGACTGACTCCAACCTACCTGCTGGTGGAGCTGGAGGCACTACTGCAGGGGGCGACTACATCTTCTTTTTGGGGAATACGGAAGCCAGCAAGGTTCAGGAGGTCTCTGATCATCTGACCTTTGATGGCAACATCCAGCGCTGTGTTGGAATGTAGGCTAGACCAGAAAAACAACAGATACAAGTCTGAAAACATCTGGATCCAATTGTTATCTGTCTATATAAGTGGTAGTTGTTGACAACAAGTATACATTAATAAACACTGAATACCATAGTATAGCCTGTTATAAACAGTTTCCAGCCAAAACAGCATGGGTGCTAATGTTTCCACTTTGCCAGTCTGTAAGTATGTGTGTAAGTGTGTATGTGTTACCTTGGTGATATGTTGACCTCCAGGATCCAGGGTTTGAGCTTCTCATCCAACATGATGTCAAAGCCAAACAGCTCGTGGCAGCTGTAAGGCGTCTTAAGGTTCATCTTCAGCAGGCTGTTGACGTACGGTTCGGAGCTGATGACCAACACACGGGAGGGAAATCATTTCATAATCGTTATTACTTCACTATTTCAAAACTGATCTTTAGTCATCCTCCACTACAGCTCAGCGTTCCTTAGACTTTCCCGTCTCTAGCTTTTTCTCTACACTCAGCGTGAAAGAAAGTCTTGTTAATGTGACCACACGGACTGCGCACTTATACAGACACACTACTTGATTAAGACTGAGGAACATCTGGTCATCTGGCAAACAGAACATTGCATGTATTGTGAAAATCAATAGCAATTGACCTGCAGTTCTGCAGCCAATGAATGACTGAATGGGCAAACTTACGCAATGATGGTTTTGATCACAATGTCTTTAATCTTCTCCCAGATCAGAGTGGTGTTGACCCCCCTAGCACCAAGATAATGCCACAAGGCCTTCAAAGCCCTGGAAACACACACAAACACACATGTTGTTGTAGTTCGGAGACAAGTGCACAAAATTATATACATACAAATTAACAGTAGCAAAGATGACAGGAGCAACATGAACACAATTTCACAATTACTCATAATTTCCTTCCACTTCCTGTTTTACCAACGGATTCTTTTATGGACTTTCTCCCCCTTTTCATGCTTGCCTCTCTTCAAAATAGCCACCATCCAGCCTTCATGCTTTTTTGACTCAAACATAAATATTTCCTTCATTTTCCTTTCTATTACCATTTGTGTCCCTGGCAGGCTTTGTCATCGCTGTTGGTCTGGTACTCAGAGTTTTTCTTGTTGACGCTGTAGTTGGTCAGGTGCATAAACTTGTTACTCAGAGTCTTCATAGAAGACGAATACCTACAGAGGAGAAACACACGTGAGATTAAATCAAATATGACTTCATGCGTCAGCTCTGAATTCTTATTCAAAATGTCAACAATGAAACATAAAGATTGTTTTAGATCATGCACTTTTATATATCACTAGATCCCTCGTCTTATCCCTGCTTAATTGACAGACTTCATACTATGGTTCTATTTTACGGGAACAAATCTACAGTCATTGGGTTTATCACTGTGGGCAAAAACATACTTGCAGCTGGCAAATCGAACCAGTCCATCAGAGAAGATGTAAATTCGGAGCGGGTCGTAGGATGTCACGTAGACATAGATCCGCAGGTCAAACTTGTTACCACTGATGAGGTAGGGCTTGTGCAGGTACCTGCAAAACACAACCAGAAAAAAGATGTCTTACCCTAATGACTAATCATCATCAATGTCAGGCACAGTAAATGATCTCTAGCCTACTTACTTTACTTTACTAACAATTCCAAATCTATTTTAGGCTACTTACTTCTGGACCAGTAGGGGTCTTTTGCGGGGCATCTGGCTCCACTTGTGTATGACCTGGATTCCTATTCCTCTTGCTGAAGCAGGCTATTACAGATGAGAGGAGGAAGAGAGCATGTAAAATTGGTTTGTACAAAACATGCATTTATTTAGACTTTAACATATTCATCATTTAGCATCCCAATCTGAACGGCTCATTTGTAACATTAATTAATCACCAAACAACCTTGTTTCAACCCTTTTGGAGCAATTCATGCCAATCATCATCATCATCATCATCATCATCATCATCATCATCATCATCATCACAGCACAACAAATTATCTAGCAATTGAAACTGTCAATTTCGAGTTAAGTCTATTTTTTTTTTCTTTAACAAGCCAGCTTACACAAATATTGTCTAACATACAGGTTTGATGATCCATTTCTGCCTGGAGCCACTGTCCTCCCAGGCCTTGCGCAGCAGCTTGATGTCCTGAGGCAGGACGAAGGTTCGAGGGAAAAAGCTGAACTCCTGTTTGCCAAAGCGAGCCTGCATCTTTGACAGATTCCTCCACAACCGGTCCTTTCTGCCAATCTGAAAGGTTCCTGGGAAGTGGTTCAACTAGGAGAAAAGAAACACAAATGCAGCCAGGTTTAACTTGCAGAACAAAAGTTTTCTGCTTATCATTCTGAAGTAAATACTGATTGCACAGTGTAGCGGCTGTAAAAAAATCTGCATGTAGATTGGTTCCCTGGACTAGATTTTCCACATAAAAATTACTCTGTCCATCACTGTACAGCCAAACAGGAAGAGGCATTGTTTGCCCCGGTCACTATCCTAATCTAACAGTGGAACAACTGAAATAACTGTGGAAAATTCACACTGCAAAAGAAAAGAACCCTACTGATGGAGGAAACAAAAAAGGGGAAGAGGGAGAGTGATAGAAACTAGAGGTGAAACAAGAGTGATGGACGAGCATTCACTCGATGGGGAGCGCTCTTGTGTTGAGCCAAAGTCTGTTCCCCGGTTGCGATGTGTTTCCTACTACCACCGGGACTTGGGCCAGTTCAAAACCAGCATTCTTTCTACCAGACCAGTGAGCAACAAAACCTGCCTACTCATTAATACAAGCCAGTGGTTTACTTTGCCTTTTCCTCGCACTGAGATCAGGGTTTCCAGATCAAATTGAGATACTTATGGTTGTGTTTTGCTTTGACAGCAGCTAGGCTCATAGTGGTAGCCCTTATGTTAATGCTTTCTTTGCAACATCGGCACCAACAGTAATACCACAGGGAAACACTGGGAGGAGAGAACATTGAAGTTTGGTCTATTTCTCAGAGGTGGGAGTAAGTCGCATACGTGCAAGTCATAAGCAAGTCTCAAGTCTTAACCAAGTCCCAAGTTAACTGTGATGAAAATAAAGCAAGTCAAGTTGAGTCATTACTATTACTCAAGCAAGTCAAGTCGAGTCATGGCTAAAGATCAAACAAGTCACAAGAAGTTTGTATGAATGTATTCTTCATATCTGTAGACACAGTAAACAGAAGAGGGTGGTTAGTCAATAATATGATGTTAATGCATAGTTGATCAATTTTATATATTTTTTTTGAAACCCATGAATACAGGAATAAGATTAGATTAACATCAACCCTGGAACTGCAGCATACTGCACATCCTGACAGCTGAGAATATTACTCTCAGGTATTGTTTCCCCTCCCCTGCTATAAAAGGAGGCTGAGAGTCACAGACATGTCTGTTCTGTACTGAAATGTGTGTTTCTCTTCTATAAAATACATTTTACATCTCGGAGGCGACATCTTCACACATACGGCCAACTTCTCCTTTCAAACGGGGCAGAGCTGAGGGCAGAGGGCAAAGTATCAAAAACGAAACTAACGTCTCAATATGCGCAAAAAAGAAAGAAAGAAAAGCCAAGACTTTCAAGTCATCTGTGTCAAGTCTAAGTCAAGTCTCAAGTTATGAATGCCAAGTCAAAGTCAAGTCGAGTCTTTCATCGGTGTTAGTCAAGTAAGTCTCAAGTCCTCAAATTTGCGACTCGAGTCAAGTCATGTGACTCGAGTCCCCCACTGCTATTTCTGCCTTCAACAGAAATCCGGAGAAAACGTCATTTCCCTGAAGTGAATGGTTCTGGGAGACATGAGCTGGGATAAGTAGTGTGTCTAAAGTTGTTCACCTTCTGGTGTTCTCCGATGGTCTTGAAGCAAGGAGACTTCATGTGGTGTCCCCAGCAGCCCAACCAGTCGTGGCTCTCTACATGAACGACACAACGAATAACAGGTTTTGATCATCCAGGACAAATTTGACAGTGCATTTACATTTCAGCCTGTGCAAACCATCACCTCCATTTAAAGCGACATTATTCATTACATCAGCCAGTAGTAAAGACTCGGTTTACCAGTTACCAGTTTAACACTTACTCTTGGTGACTTTGAAGTGTGACCTGGCGATGGTGTGTTTGACAACATTTGGCGTGACGGTGCTCATCTTCCACTTTAACAGTCGTCTTTGTTCTGCAGGCAGCAGTTCCACTGCAGAGCACACAACACAAAAGCCGTCTGGACTTTACCGCTATACTTTTCAATAATACCCATTACATCCACACAGACGGAAGGCGTAATGCACATATTAAATAGTTCTGAAACTAATTTGCATGTTGTTATAAAATGTACACTGCTCATTAAAATGATTAGTTGAATAAAACAATCACAATTTTTTTTTTAACTTAACTACACCTGCCAAACGAATCACTGCACAGAAGAGAGTGCATCACTGTTGACTAGCTAGCAAAGAACTCAGCAGAGGAGGAGGCAAATTATGTTTCCTACATGAAATTGCTCACAACAAGATCTGTGGATTATTTGGAGTTGGAAGCCTTCTCACATCAAGCACATGTTATCATCTGAAAGATTTGCACAGAAATTCAGAAAAAAATAAATGTGAAAAGAAAACGATTTTATGGTTAGTTATTAACGTATGCACACCGCTGCAGAACATTCTTGCGGGGAAAATAGTACTGGGACAGATTTCCACCTGTGGATATACAGGCTTAACCAATGAAATCCTTTGTTTCGGTTGATGTCCACACGCAGCTAGGACACAATGAGGATGGTAATATAGCTGATATTCACGTGATTGCATTATACGTTGGTCACAGAAAGGGGTTGTGGGGTTCAGGGGTAACTTACTGAGCCTCATTCATAAAACAATTCTGATTGTTAAGTGTAGTTATCAACGTTTTTCTCAAAGGGGGGGGGGTATGTGGGAAAATGTGTATTTATATTTTTGATTTGAGGGAAAACGGTTCCTTTAAAAGAGGTAAAGCTAGCTTAAAGTGAGCTGTCACTGTGTTGAGCTGTGTGATGAGCTAAGAAGCTAAATGACAGCTTTGATAACAGACATCTCTTCAATCAGTCACACACTGACATCTCCTGCATGCCTGCCTGTCCTGGGAGAAGGATCCTCTGTGGCTCTTCCTGAGGTATCTTCCTTCTTTGTTTCCCAATTAAAAGTATTTTTCTTAATATGGCAAGTTTTTCCTCACTTGAATCGAGGAGGTAAGGACAGAGGATGTCGTTCACTGTATAGACTGTCAAACCTACTGAGGCAACTTGATTGTGATTTTGGGCTTTATAAATAAAACTGATTTGGTTTGATTCGATTTGATTTGATTTGACCTTCTTCGTTCTTCTAACGTGACGACGTGGTGATGATCACAATCAGGCTATTATCAAATTTTACCAGCATTTAGCTCATGGCATTTTGAGCTCGGATTGCTTAAAACTGGCAGGTCAGCTCTCTAAACCTTGGTTAACAACTGTAACAACAGAACGGCGAGATGAGCGTGTCCTGACCTTTCTCACTGGCGGTGCTGAAGTAGAGTGTTGGAGGGATGAGGGGGAACAGACTGGGAACCAAAGCTGGTCTCTCCTCTCGATCATCTTCAGCACCCAATAACATCGGCTCCTCAACACTGAGAGGGAGAGAGGACACATCGATGGTTAGTGGACATCCAAACACATGCCGCCACATCGACATACTAGCAGTACTGTACAGATCCACTTTAGACAACACATATTTAGTATTTTTATGTTGCAAACTAATTTATTCTGCCCAGAATGACTGTCTAATGTTTGTTTCTGCTGAAGACGGTCTGGTTTCCGTCCTGTTAGCACCGTGGCTCTTCTTAGCTGTTACTATTAAATGAGCAAATTGCAGTCTCACAACAAAATGAAAAAGTAATGCAGCTAGAGTTACAGTCACCCGCTTCTAACTAACGGAAATTGGCATCGAGTCACCACTGTGGTTTGTAACAAAAGTCAATGCTGGGCTGGATGAGTGAACAAGCACTCGTAACACGATGCTTCTGTGAATTTGCGGTCAGAGACCTCACACACAGAGTACAAGCACACTTGACCCTGAACATCCAGATTAAAAAGTTGCAACTAAGGTCCACATTAACAGATTCCTGAGCTTTTTTGAAAAGAACACATCACATCAGAGGAAAATGATGAAAATTCACGCTCAAAATAAAACCCACTCACATGACAGTCATATAGAAAGGAAGGAGAGGTGGATAAACCGACGGATGAAGGAACAGGTGATGGTGCTATCCTCTTCCAAATATTTCTTCTTTGATAAAATCCCTCCACCACAGACAGGTATACAATGGCATTAGACTAGGCTAACTTAACACTATACTATACATACAGGAGCTATAGCATTTAGGAAAGGTGGGGGTGGGGTGGTGTAAATGAACACATAAACAAATCAGCTGGTTGTGGGAAAAAAAGGTGACAATAGCGCTCCCTATCCAGGCTGTTTTAGCAAAGAATCAGCTGCCAGTCTTTGGTAGGGAGTTCTACTGTTGAGGCCATCACAGTGGAGAACAATATGAAGCACAATGCAGCGGACCTTTCCACCATGCTCTGCTGCTTTCAGCCTCTTTCCACAATGTAGTGAGAGAGAATGAAAGAGAGACAAAGAGTCCACAGGATCTAATGGATATATGTTTTAAGCCATTTTAGGAGACCAATCAGAAACCAGGATAAGATGTTGGGCGGCCCAAGGAAAACACGCTGGCGTTTTTAACTGGACTGTACATTGCTCAATTTAAGAAGTTGTCTAGGATGGAGGTTCGCGTCATCTTTTTAGGCTCATAAATGGACATCAAAAAGTATGTGTGTTAAATTGACGAATAATTGTTACGATTACATAGGATGTAGAGGATACACACCAAGTGTATTTTTGACAGGAGCGCACAGAAGCCAGGTGCGAAAACAAAACACCCTGAGCAGATTAGTGAGCTACAGTTCAAAATCGTTGGATTATTAACAAAGACAGACTAAAAACAGACAAATGACTTTATGATTTAACTATGAAGCTCACTCAACCACAGTGGTAGGACAAAAATAAAATACAGTCTGAGCAAGTCAACTACCGCAGGTAGGCAAAAAGCTCTGCATCTGAACCGCTCCCTGTGGTTCTCTCCAAAAACCATGTCAGACAACCATCACCCTGTGTATTGTGCTATACAAATAAACTGCCCTTGCATTGATACATGTGTGAAGGGGCTCTTTAAATGTTGACATAAAAAGAGTTTACTGTCATGTGGTTACAGAGTCTTACCTAGAAAGCAGCGCAATGGATGCCGTGGATGAGGATGAACAGTCGGAATCATCTGAAAACAACAGAGGACAGCTGAAATCAGTGGTGTACATCATTAAAGAGCAAAATGACCAGCTGACTAAAGGCAGCTGATGATGATACAGTCCATTTTAAGTGTGTGTGTGCGTGGGTGTGTGTGTGTGAGTGTGTGTGTGTTTGTGTGTTTGTGTGTGTGTTTGTGTGTTTGTGTGTATGTGTGTGTATGTGTGTGTGTGTGTGTGTTTTAACATCTTACTGTCGTCACTACAGGCATTTTCCAGCTCATCAGGTAGCTCCTCCTCAACTCCATCCACCTGCATAACACACTCCTGGCTGAAACCACGAGGGGTGAGATTTAATAGAGTATAAAGAAGACCAAATAGAAAAAGAAAGAGAAACAGAAGAGCAATTAACTATCACTCACCCAGACAGCTGATTCTCTCCAGCCGCACATTCTTCTATCGGGGAGGGTGAGAGAGGGAATGGAGATGAAGATCCCTGCCTGGTCAGGTGGATTGTGGAGATCTGAGTCGTCACGGAGCCCACCAAGGCTCCTGAAGGACAGGAGGCCACATCTACGAGGGAAAGCACCGTCATTTAACTACAGTTTGTAATGGTTTCATCTTAGCTACTACAAAACTATTTTAGACTTTAACACTCAAACACTCACTGACCGACTGATTTGAACGACAGTGACCAAACAACCAAGTAGCTGTCATCAGGATTAATTTGAAATTGAGCTAAATCCTGATTGGTGCACAGAGGACATCACCTCCCGACTGAGTCCCTCCCACTACTAACCAGCAGGAAGCACACAAAGGAAAATAAAAATTAAAAAACTGAAATCTCTACCCAGTAAAATTAATAACCCAAACTCCTCACTAACAATAATAACAATACAGAAGGCAAACTTATGTTTGAATGACAGCCGTCACTGTCCTGAGCCTCTTTGTTTCAGAGCCAGCTCATGTTAATCTACAGACAGACAGACGTGCAGCCAGCAGCGTGTTATCTAGCAGATAAGGACACCACATTTCTGAAGTGAGATGTGGTGTTCTCAGGAGACAGTTGTAATTTATGTTTCCTTCCTTGCAGCACTAACACTTTTATAGAGCTTTAAAACAATGTGTAATGACGCCTTTTCTTCTTTTTTTGTACAAGCTGAGCAGACCACTAGGAGACCAAGAGGAGATATTTGCTGACTAGTACAAAAAGTGTTTGAAAGCGCTGCTCCTTTGAGGTGTCATTGCTTTGGTGTCGGATCCTCAGCTCAGTATTACATTTTTGACATCCATGGTGTGTGACTGATCCTTCATATTACCTTTGATGTCATCCGGCAGTGTGGGCTGCTTCTCCGGCGTGGCACTGCCCCTGGCACTTAACACACTTGGCGTGCGGCTGTTTGGCGAAGGACTGGCTACTGGAGGACAGCTTCTTCTGCACGTGGACAAGGTGTTTCCTGGTGGACACTGAATTGGCTTATTTACTGCTGGAGGACCACCTCTGACCAGCAGCTGATTGTCTAAAGCAGTGGTTGTAGCGCAGCTGTTGTGTGTCTGACTGCATTTTGTGGCCAGTTTAGCTGAATGGCTCCTCCTTGTAGTTGTTGTCGTTTCCTTTGTTGTGCTTCTTATCTCTACTTTTGTGCTGCCACAGCTGGAGGCATCCTTTCCCCCTGCTGCCCCCTGATGTTCACAAAGAGTAAGGCATATAGGAGGCACTGATGGCAGAGAGGAACAGTCTGCAGTTTCAAGCTGCGAAGACAAAACAAGCAAAGGTCAGACATGGAGGAGCCAGTAAGTGGACAACATTTGAAAGACTCTGGAACATCATCATCAGTAATAATAAAGGCCTAGACAGCTTCAGCTTGATGGTACTGATATACTATACTATGCTGCAATTTCTTGCTAACAGGTTGTCTATTTCCTCAGCCTCGCCCGCTGATGAAACCATCACTTTTCACTATACTGTGTCCAAATCGTTTTGACTTTCAATATTAAAAGGTAACAATTCAATTTTCAGCACCGACACCTACGCCATCATTAGACACATCTGGATGGATTTCTAAAGATCAACAGACCACTGATTTTACTGCTGACAACTGCTACTTACATTTTCAGATATGTAATTCACATGACTGGGGTATTTTACAACCTGGTTGCTTTCAAGTTCAAATTATCTTCATCAAAAGTAAAGATTCCAGAGTTAAACAGAAAAACACCGGCGTTCAGTGACTGATCAATAAACAACAAATGATTGTGTGGTGAAGATCGAAAGGTCATCTCTTTTTTTTTTCATTACTTATAACCAAAATTGTGACACTCCTGGATCTACATGAACAACGGGAGCTCTACATCCTTAAATGTCTGTCATTTTTTTCTTTTTCTTTTCTACATTCTTAAAGTTGATCTATACCAAGACAAACACTGAGAGTATTCAACATTAACATTTTAAAATCTGTGTTGCAAGAAATGTCTTTTTCAGGGTTCATTTTTCAAGGTCAAATTCAAGCATTTTTCAAGCGCTATTAACGATCATTTTCAAACTTTTCCAGTACCTTAACACTGGGGTGAAATACATATCTACACGAATATATATACTCATAATTATTATTTTATTTCACTATTTATCACAATTATGTACATTGTATTATGCTGTAAACATCTATAATGATGATTCATAACAGCAAAAACTTTAGAAATTAAAGGAGAACACAACGTTTTATCCAAAGAAAGGGAAGCCACTTGGTGTTCTTCAGGCACACTTGCACCGAGACAAGGAGAGACCTGAGAGCACCCGGTAATTTTCTTTTTTGACATAAACTTTTTTTAAGCTATTCGCTTATTCGTCAAAGTTTATTAATATTGAACATGTCATCAGTCCAAATTGCATCAAATTCACCTTCTCCTCAGCCTTCCTTCTCTATAGCTACCAGGCTCCATGTGTGATGATACACACACAATGATTTTATTTCTCCTTGTACTGAGCAAACTATCCAGTCTGATCCCATTTTGCCAAGACACAGAGTTATAATGTCAAGCACTTTCAAGCTCTTAAACTAAAATCCATGCGTTTTTCAGACCTTGAAAATGCAACATTGAAATTCAAGTACTTTCAAGGATTTGCACCCGTACGAACCCTGCTTTTTTTTATTATTGGGGAAAATGCTCTGCTGAGGCTTCCACATGGCGAGACATCAACACTCACCATTGATTTGTCAGTTTGCTGCAGAGAGGGCCGTCCTCTGATTAACAGGTCTTGATAACAAACTGACATGAGAGCCTTCAATCCCAATGGTCCATCACCAGTGGCAGCCTGATGTTTGCTCATTTGTAAACCGTCTCCATGTTGAGAGGTTTGGAGCAACAAACATTTCTGCACAGTGCCAGTCAGCAGGCCATTAAATCCAGTCTGGCAATTGTTCTTGGCAATGGAGGAAGAGGCACTGGTCTCAGTGAGGATGCTACCAGCCGGCTTCAGCCCTGCTGCCAGTACCTGGTTTGGGTTTTGAATCCCATTAACTGTTTGTGGCAGGTCTGGAGACCCATCTGGCACAGCAGTGAATTGGCTTTGGGTGTTGGTTTTATTTCTGTCCCCATTCTCCCATACAGAACTTGCAGATGGGGCCACTGTTGTCTGCCTTAGGGGGGGTGAGGATGAGGCAACATTAGAGGAGGGAGGTTTGGCTTGGTCATTTCTCCTGGATAGCTCTAGAGAAGTCTGACTAAAAGGCACTTTAGTGGCCACAATGCTGTTGGCATGTGTACTGACAGAGATTGTAGTGGGGGGACTGTCTGCGCTGGAGCCGGTCCGAAGCTTCCCCCCATCCCAGGGGGAGGACTGGTTGGTGGGCATGGCACCACCCAACGAAGAAGTGGTTACTTCCAGAGGACAGTGGTCTTGGGTGGAGATCGACAGGCAAGCTAGGAGTGAACAGTTGAGACAAAGCCTGAGGTGGAGGAGGGCTCTCCTGTCTGTCCTTGTAGCTCCCCTCTCGTCACGTAGCTTTCTCTAGGAATGTATTTCTGCGATGTCAGCTCCAGTTGAACAGAGCTGAAAATGTTATGTTGGTCAAAGTAGGTTGACTACAAGTTCTTGATGGATCCTGAACAAAAGTAAACATAACTGCCATCAAAGCTGCAGTGACAGCAGTGCAACACTTGATCCTAGCATCTGTCAGAGCGGACAGTGTTAGCTTCAGGTAGCTATGCAGGCTTATAAGCCCTCAGGTGAGGCTCAGACAGGCAGGCACGGGAGGCTTTCTTCCTGAGGGAACGTGGATCACACGCCAACAGTCACGCCTGGAGGTTGATTCGACACGGAGGCTGAGTCGAGGTGTCTTGAGGATGATGGAGGCTGTTTCTCCTCCTTCTTCTCAACAACACAGAATGAAATCACACCAAGATGTCAGGTCTTGGGGGAGGAAGTGGTGTCCGTAGAGTTCTCATTCCTTCCTCAGCTGACTCACGGGAGGCTAAACCACTGAAACTACAGAAGAGGAGGAGCAGAGTCAGTGTTATAGAAACCACATTCCTGTCAGTGACACATTCTTACGTACAGAAACCACCTGCTGTCTGTAAACAGTCGTCATCATTTGAGAGGCAGATGAAGGATGAAGTCTGATTCAACAGCCGTCACTGCTGTGTTACCACATAACAGGAGAAACATGGACGCTAATGCTACAATCACATTTTGGCTGATTATTAACTGGTCTGAAGCTCCCTTGAAACAATAGCTACTAACTCGAACTCCACTACAAAAGGTTGATGTTTAGTTTTGTGATACACAGTCAGTCAACAGGGAACAGATGGAAGTCAAACAATGTGTGTGTGTGTGTGTGTGTGCAGTGTAGTGTAGTGTAGTGTAGTGTATTTAGATACCCTGTCAGTGAAATCAGCACAACGCTGTGTGAGTTAGCAAAGTGAGTAAGCTAACGTTAGCCTGAATCACTAAGGCAACATGACAAACATAGATCATATTGTCGTTACAGATGTGTCCAGTAGCTTGTCGTCATTTTTTCATCAGTTCTGAACTTTGTGTTGAGCAGACATGGTGCCGAGGGCTGAAACCTGCCGACACCGCTGTCAGTAGTTTTCACGTGTGTGTGCGCTTAGAAAGCACGTTTCATGCTTAGCTCCGTGTTAGCTCTTGAGTGTTAACTAAAGCTCTGTTGTACCACACCGACTTTGACATTAATCTATTATTGATAAGAGGGGCAACATTCCTCCTTACAGAACCTGACAACAAACCACTCCCCAGTTAATATTACACGAAGGAAGCCTAAATCCGTCTGTTTACCCTGCTCGGCGTTACCGTTAGCTTAGCAACAACCAACAAGGCGCTTTCTGAAAGACGCCACAGTATCAGCGATAAAAACCCGGCCCTGCTAAGTGTTCACAGAAATATATTCGTACCTGCATCGTCCCCTGCTGTGTCTTTAATATGTTCCATTGATTTGACGAGCGGCTACTCGTTAGTTTCTCACTTTGCAGTAGCTAGGTGAAAAAAAAATTCGAGTGGGGCATCATGGCCAAAGATCGTCTGTGGCACAGGAGCCACTCAGATCGCCTCAGCTCAGGTTAGCTTCCGATCAGAGCGCCCCCCACTGGCCACAGCACAGACATTAAATGTATAGGTCTGGAGAAGGAAATTATACCCGAGAGTTTTAATATTTACAATATGTGTATAATGAGGTAAAAATACATACACACTCAGAAATATATATTTTTTTCCATAAGTGAATAAACGAGCTGTTCTCAGAGGAAAATAAGGTCCCAGAACACTATTAGAAGCTAGAAATGTGGCAGGGTCTGCCACATATAAACAAAGTAAAACAGTATGAAATTATTTTGTCCTTTAGGTCAGTTTGCTGGTTCAGTTTAGTCAGTCATGAGAACAAAGTTTCCCTTTGATAAGTAACCCTAGTAATTAGCATATATTTTAATGAATACCAACGCTTATAGTATAATATCATCAGAAGGAAAGTTTATTCATAAAAGATTTTTAAATTAAACACTATTTTTTTTCTGTCTGTTTATTTAATTCATTGGGAACAATGGAGCCTTTTTGTGTAATGAATGATTTGACATGTACACAGGCAGTGTCTGGCTTTGTATCAATTGCTTGCATCATCTGCTGCTCTCCCTTTGGCATCCTGTCTGTTAGTTATATAGTTTATATAAAAGAGATGTTATGTAAAAACATTTCTGAAACGTTTCCGTTTCAGTTCTATGGATTGTCACCTTCATCCACAGGTTGTTGTTTTTTAATAGTAATAATGTTAAAACAGTGAACAAATGAACTCAGATGAAATACATGCCATAGGGCCATACAGTATGAATGACATTTATTTATTTATTTTGTCCAAATCATTTATGTTCCGCTGGTCCATTCTGGTATTTCTTTGCCCACCTGGTTTAGAAACTGCTCCTCATCCTCCGAGACACAGCAGGGCAGCCTTCTGACAGTTACAACAAAAGGAAAACATGTAAAGGACAGGACAAAGCAAGACACAAATAAAACAACATACAAATATAGTGAAAAGGTAATAATAATGCTAATTATTATTATTATAAATAAAAGCTCTGCAGTATCGCTCCATCCTATAGTCAGGCGCTAACACTGTGCTGCTGAAGGAGCTGCTTGAGGCTCCCACAGTGCGATGCAGGGGATGAGAGCCATTGTCCATGGCACCCTCCTCTCACCCACCTGCTCTATGGAGCCCAGAGGACAGTCCAGGACACAGCTGGCTCTCCCGACCAGCTAATTGACTATTTTTCTGTCCCTCTCAGTGCTTCCAGCTCCCTGCGGAGCCAACTATACCACCGTGTCACACAACTTTCTGATCAGTGTCCTGCACACACGAACACACCTCAGTCTCCTCAGCATGTGAAGACAGCTGCGGCCCTTTATGTGCAGGACATCTGTATTGTCCAACCGCCCAGGTGTTTGTGTGGTCCCACCCTCTCAATATCAAATCCCTGGGTGTTCACTGGTGTCTTTTGGGGCACTTTCCTCTGAAAGTCTATCACCACCTCCTTGCTCTGATTGCCACTGATGGTGTAGGTGAAGCTGAAAGTGCACTGTCCACGCACTGCAGCTCTAGAAACCTTTAGACCAGCCATGATTTGACAACTCCGGGCTCTGTCACATGCAGAAATACTCAGACAACACTGCAATAGTTGGCTGCATCAAAGATGGACGGGAGCGGGAGTACAGGAGCCTGGTCGAGGACTTCGCGAGGTGGTGCAGGTCCAACCATCTGCAGCTGAACACCTCCAAGACCAAGGAGATGGTGGTGGACTTCAGAAGGAAGAAACCACACCTCCAACCCGTGTCCATCAAGGGGGTCGACGTGGAGGTGGTCAGGACCTACACATATCTGGGGCTGCAGCTGGACGACAAGCTGGACTGGTCAGCAAATATGGACACTTTACACAGGAAAGGCCCTTCAACATCTGCAAAAAACTGCTGCAGATGTTCTACCAGTCTGTGGCGGCCAGCGTCCTCTTTTATGCTGTGGTTTGCTGGAGAGGAAGACACCGGCCAACTGGACAGACTGGTGAGGAGAGCTGGCTCAGTTGTGGGCATGGAGCTGGACTCTCTGGTGACAGTGGCAGAAAGAAGGACCCTGGACAAACTGCTGTCCATACTGGACAACACCCACCACCCTCTGCCCAACTCCTTCACCAGGCAGAGGAGTGTGTTCAGTGGCAGACTGCTGTCCCAGTCCAGCTCCACCAACAGACTCAAAAACTCTTTCGTCCCCCTGGCCATCAGACTGCACAACAGCTCTCAGTCAAGGCAGAGAGGACAATAGATAACAGACAATGGACAATCTGTACCTCTATTTGCACATCCATTTGGACTATTTCATTCACACTCCACTCCATTTGCACTGTGTACTATTTATTAGTTTTTAATTTTAGTTTAAATGTATGTTTAATGTATGTTTTGTATTTTGTATTCTACTGGATACTTGAATTTCCCTTGTGATAAATAAAGTATCTATCTATCTATCTATCTATCTATCTATCTATCTATCTATCTATCTATTAACAATTTTACACACACATACTGTATATATCATAACAATACAAATGTGCAGTGGTCTAAGGAAATAATTGTTGTCATTTCTAACTTCTGTGGTGCAGTCACTGGTTTGGAGGGGGGGTCAGCTGTTGTTCCCCTGCCTTCATTCCCTCACTGAGGACCAGGCGGGCTTGTACATCATAGATTCCACCACTAGAGGGCTCACAGGAGGCGAGAACTGTAGAAACAACCTCTGACCTCTGAGGCTCCTGCCCTTCCTCTCCACTCCTCTTGCTCTTCTGGTTTCCTCTTTTCCTCCTCTTCTTTGGGTTCCATTTATATATCTTATTCTCTCCATTTTCCTTTTTCTCCCCGCTCACTCTCACTTTTCTTTCTCTTACTGCCTCCTCGCTTCCTCCATTCTTTCTATTCTATGTCCCTCTTTCCCTCTTCTTCCACGTCTCACTTCCATCCATGTTCATCCTTCGCCTCTACATTCTTTCGCTCACTTCCTCACACCTTCTCATCCTTCCTTATCTCCCTCCCTGTGTTTTTATTTTTTTCCTCCGTCTTCTTTTCCTACTCTCCTACTTTCCTTTTTCTTGCCTCTCAGCCTCTTCTCCACCCTCAACCTTTTCCCTGTCCTTGCTTTGTCTCTGTTTCCCTTTCCTCTCTCCTTCCCTCTTTTTTCCTTCCCTCCCTTTGACTCTCCTGCTTCCCTCCTCTCCTCTTTCTTCACTTTTTGTTCTATTCTCGCTTCTTTGCAGTCTTCTATCATTTCCCCGCTTGTTCCGTTCCTTTTCCTGCCTGTCCACCTCTTCCCCCTCACGACTTCCTTTTCTTGTCCCTCTTCATTTGACTTATCCCTCTTCTGTTCCTCCTTTCCTCTCCTCCATCCTCTGCACCTTCATCTCCAACTTACTTTTATCTTGTATTCCCTCGTTCTTCTCATTTCTTCTACTCATCCTTTTCTCCTTTTTGGGCTCTTCTCTCTACATCTCTTACATCTTGCAGACAGAGGAAGAGAGGGAGAGAAAGGAGTGTGTGTGTGTGTGCATGTGTGTGTGTGAGTGAGCGAGCGAGCAAGAGAGAGAGAGAGAGAGAGAGATAAAGAGACGAGGGGAGAGCAAGCAGACTGAAGCTGAGCAGTGGGTGGGTTGAGCAGCAGGAGTGCGTCGGTCCTCAGAGCTGTGGAGGATCCAGTCTCAAGTGTCACTGAGAGCAAAGAGTCTTCAAGACAAACTAGTGGAAGTAGAGACAAGAAACAGGATCCGTCCTCGGGTCTCCTTCATCAGGACAACATTTTCTCCCTCCAGGATGATCTTTCAACTTCCAAGCCAACACAGAGCCTGGACCTGCTCCAGCTAGGTCAAATAAATCATTTCCACAAAAGAGGACTACAGAAGAAGAAGAGGAGGGGGAGGAACGTCAGTCCATCAACAAAAGACAAGAACAACCAATCAAGGCTAAATTGGTGCCTTTGGGGACTACTGGATATATTCTATATATTCTAAAACCAGAGGAAGGAAGGAGTTGAGAAGAAAAAGTGACACAAGAAAAGAAGGAAAAGGGTTTCACAACTACGGAGGAGCTTGGTGTCGGTTGCATCCAGTCAGAAGACATAAAAGGAGATACAAAGATGAAAATAAAGATTTAGCATCAAGAGACAACAAACCACAACCACAATCGTCCGGTTTTGTAATTTCATTCCATATCCAGAGAAAAGGAGGAATAAAGCAGAAAACAAAGAGCCAGAAGAGGAGGACATTTTTCTGCCACCCCACTGCTCATCGAAGATGTTGTGGACCAGCATTCAGTGAGGAATATCAGCCTGTCAGTTAAAAAAATCAAGGGAAAGAGAATTTATTGTCCCTTTTTGGTTTCTAAGTTTAGTAAATTATTCTGAAAAGAAGGAAGAACACAACTTTAGAGGTTTTTCTGAAAAAGGAGGAGCAGGAAAAGTTTAAGGACCAAAAAAAGTCAACGGAAGCTAAAGATACGCAGGAGTGAAGAGTCAGAAGTGACAGAATAAATAAAATACAGAGGAATAAAGAGAAAAAGGAAAAAGGGAGAAAAAGAGGGGAAAGGCGTACTTGATAAAAAGCAGACACCGAAAAAAGGAATAATCAAGTGGGAAAGGATGAACCAAGAGGAAATGCAAGATTAAAGAGCAAACTAAGGAGTAATCCAAACAATACAAGGAGCACTAAGAACAAGAGTAGAAACACAAAAAGGAGAAATTAGGAAAAAGAATCCAGAAAAGGAGGAACTCAGTTTAAAAGGCTAAATCAAGAGTGAAGAAGCCGGAGGACCCAAGTGTGACGATGAGGCTCCTGGTGCTTCTTGCAGCTCCTCTCTCCATCCTCGTCCTTCACATCGCAGCGGCAGCCTCCCCGACAGGCAGCGTGGCCCCTGGACGGCTGGAGCGCTGGGTCCGCTCTGGCCTCCAGTCGCTGCAGTGGGACCAGCTGGACCGGTGCCTCCGCATGTCCTCGCTCTCTGAGGCTGAGTGCAGGCGGCTCGCACACCTGCCAATGTCCGCCGTGGCTGTTTACGTATCGGAGCCACGCACAGCTGCAGGTACGCAGGGCAAAGGTGACTTCACCAGGCTTTCTCCTCTTGTTGCAGATTAAAGTTTAACTTATTGAGGTCTGTGGTTTCTAATGTGGCATCAACTGAGAAACAGTGTACAAACAGCTGATGTACACGTCTTCAGTGTGATACCAGCTCAAGATCTGTGTAAATGTTGAAGTGGTCAACCCAATAAATCCTCATTTATTCAAACGTAATGCATTAAAATATCAGTCAAAATAATACAATTATAGATTTTAGTGATAATACTTTTTCATGGGTAGAAAGCCAAACATGTCAAAACGAAAAAAACTTCAATACATTGCTTGTTTGTGTGGTAAGAAGTATTAAGAATGTGGGTAAAGACCAGCTTCAGGCCCTGGTGCTGTGCATGCTGGCTCACTGTTACACTGTGTCTAACTGGGACACTTGAATAGAACAGAGCCCTCATTAACGTTATTAATAACACCTATGCTTGCTACTGAGTCAAAATGTCTGGTGTCAAAATGACCTGAGAAAAGAACTTCACCTACTCAGAATAAACATAGAATTATTAGATAATAATATGAACATTTGAACATTATTTATTTATTTATGTATTGTATTATATTAAGTCATTTAAAATTCATAAAAAAACTTACTTACACAAACCCTCAATTACACAGTGACACAGTCTACTTTTCCCCAGATGTATTCAATTTGAGACTGAACAGATCATGTTGTATTTAGAGGAATATCTGAACTGTGTTACCCAACATAGTTAAAGTGAAGTTCTTTATTTAATATGTAGTATTGTATGTATCTATTGGGCCTTACACTGTGTCTGTGGATCACTAAATGACATACCTGACAAAACACTATTTGTTTTGTCTTGTAATATGTTTCTTGGCTACAGTATATCCGTTTGCTTTTTATATGTTTATTTACTATTGTATGTTTTTTGTCACTGTTTTGCTTTTACCTCTGTATTCTTGCTGAGGAAATAGAGCCGATTCTCAGCAGACATTTTGACTTGCCAAGGCAGAAAGAGCACAGGTGTGACCAATAATGTTAACAATGGTTCCATTCTGTTAAATGTCCCAGTAAGTCTTGTCAGTGAGTGAGCGTGTACACAATCATAGACAGGGAAAATGTAAACCTAAATGGAATGCAGCCGTCATTAATGTCATAAATTCCACCTGTAATTTTACTGCGCAGGTCCTGCTGTGGAAAGGGTCCGTGTGCCTTGTTATGTAATGCACGTAAAGTCCTCTGAATTCAGTTAAATTCATTCCTCTGTTCTGCCAAAATCCCTCCAGGTAACTCAGACAAAGTTCTGGCCATCCTGCCAGACTCCTCAGGTGGGATGGTGAGCTCCAAACCACGGGGAGGTTACAGCGTCAGCCAGGTGCTGAACAGAGGAGAGGGTCCACTCAGACACCAGCAGTCTTTCCCGGGCTCCACGGCCCATGATGCCGTGCTGGTGCTGGATCCGAGCCCTGGGGAGAACTTTGGGCACCCAGTGGTCCTCTTCTATGTAGATGTGAACGTGACGAAGAAGAGGTGCACACATCTGGATGGCATTTACCTGGGTGAGTCAGCAGACACCGACAGTCTTTCTGCATAATGTTGTTATAAGTCACTGGGATCCTGTTTGAAATACCCAACACCCACATATGAATATGGCTGTTAAATGGAAATGTTTGTTAACTAAACCTATTTTTTGGACACATTAACAAACCTTACCTTACCATATGCAATTTGGGAGTGATACAGCTTTAATCTTGAGCGTGAGCATTAGTTGTTGTAGTGGTTGCAATAACCTTGTAGTCATAATGTTATTGGTAGTAGCTGTAGTATTTGTATTGTTATAACAGTGGTAGTAATCGCACACAGAGGACAGTAGCAAATGTACAGTAGTAGTATTCGTAATCACTAAAAGTCTTCTGCAGGGTTCTATTCTTGGTCCTTTACAATTTACGCTATTTGTATATAATAATAATAATGATAATGATAATGATAATACTAACAATATATATGAATTATTATTCTTGATATGATCACTGTAATGTAAACTTCTATGCAGATGATACAGTTTTATAAAACCTCAGGTCCATTTTAACACAGGCTCATCTTCAGTCTGCCTTTGATTGTTTTCTAATTACAACCTATTAATCATTGAAATGCAGATAGGACCAAGTACATGGCCACACCTGCCAGTGTCTCTGAAGATCCTGCTATTAAAACTTTTACACTCATATCACTCCTGCTGTCACACAAAAATACTTGACAGCAAACTATCAATCAAGAATATTGGAATAAAAAATTAACTGATAATCAAATTGGACTTCTAGAATTAAAAGTCTGTCCTTTCTCAACCATCAAACTATTATATGCTCAATTTTAATGTCTTATCTTTGGCTGGATCGCACCAACAAGGATGAACTTTTAAACCTGATTAAGATTAAGAAAGAATAAATCTCTCTTTAAAACTTAGTTAAGTATTTTTTTCCCCCTCTAAAACCTAGATCAAATTTAATTATGTTGCAAAACTTTTCTGAAATGAACTGAGCAAAATAATCAAGTGACTGGAATAAAAGGAAGGGACAGACTCAAAGCAGATGAGTATTATGATACGGCTGACTTTTTTATCAAGATACCAGTTCAGAAAGTTACCGAGCTAAACAGCAGACTGGACCGACTCTCAGACAGGGCAGTGACACAGATGCAGCTGGTTCACTAACAAGACATTTCCACATGTGCTAGCTCGGCTTGACTCAGTTTGACTCAGCACATCAGATTTATATCTCAGGTGTGTCTGTAATTAAAAGTGCTTATTGTCTTGAGTAGAAGACATTTAAAAGCAGCAGCTGGTCCATGGCTCTGTCTAACGGTCAGAGGAGCGGCTCTAAACTAATAAAGCTCCACTAATTCAGTGAAACACACCTTTAGGTTTTACTTCAATTATTCACAATAAAAGTCCTGTGTCATGTTGTCATTCAAAAGCTTTTATGTTAAAGCAGGAGGATTTTTACAAACATTTATTTAAGACATGACATCGTATTAAGAAAAACATGAAAGTTAACATTTTCTCTCTCCTCTATACCTAATAGGTCCTGACAGCACACACACTTTGATTTTATCAATATATCTATTTTAATTTGTAAATATATTGATGAAACTTACATAAATAAACTTTGTTTTACTGAGCAGAGTTTGATTCATTTTAAATCTGGATTTATTCATTTAAACCTAGTTTTACTACACTCTAATTAGAGCTAATCTTAGATTAAATGAATATTTGCTGGTGCAACCCAGCCTTAGTTGTGGAGATTATCTGTCACACTGCACATCATCTCATCAGCTTCCCTTAGAGTGCAATCAACTTCACCTCTAATGACAAATGTAACACTCATCACTGTATCACAAGGTTGTATTATCTTCCTCACCAGAAAGAAGTAAGAGCTATCTCATAATGATCATGGGATGGTTTGGTAGCTCTACACAGGGTCTAACTGCTGGCCCCTGGGCCAATTTCACTTCAAATGATTTAAGAGTAGGGAAAAAGATCTGCGCTAACTATTAAAAATGAATCACAAAAAGTGGATTCAAACAATAATAGAATTTAAAATGGAACCTTCAGAAATGCTGCCCCTTCTTGCTGTAGCGTCCCTCCTATGAGATGACAATACAAGCAGTGACCCCAAGCTAATTTGAGTTTGAGAGTCCTGGTAATGTATGTGGTCTCACCCTCTGAAAGCTCTATTTTACAGCTCATTGTCTGATGTAGGACACTTTCCTGCTCAGAGGGGTTCGTCTAAGCTACATCCTCAGCACTTTTGAGAAATTACCCGTTATAAAGAACAAAACAGTGCGTGATCACAGAGAAGTTCAGTGGACAGATGGCTTTTTTGGTGACTTTAAAGCCACAGCGAGCGTATTCTGGTCATTTGTAAAAGGTTTGACAAAGGTCAAACATCAGCATTTCTAAAAAGCTCCACTTTTGCCAAACAACATGTTTACTATGGATAAAAGGCCAAATGGGGGTAAAAGAAGTGTTTCCAAAGTGCTTTATTAATGTGGAAGTGGTCCAAGGGGACAGGAAGTGAATGAATTCTGGATTGGTCCTCATAAATCCTGTGAAAGAGATGTGTTTGACAGTGCAAGTTGTTGACCTCCCGCTGTGAGAGAGGTCAGGACCAGATGTTGAGGTGAATTTGACTCTGAGTTACACGAACACACACCTGTCAATTATTCATACACACACACACACACACACACACACACACACACACACAGTGCTGTGCTCCCTGCTGGGTACTCTAGATGGTTTTGGGCAAATGTCTTTTAGAGCGAAACTTTCGTGTGACCTCATTTAACCTCAAGAGGAGAAGAAGCAAGATAAAAAAAAGACAGAGGAGGAAAAGAGACGTTTGGCACAAAGAATATGGGGAGAGTTTAGAAGCCATAAACCAGAGGCCCAGGGCATGAAGGTGATAAATAGAGAGAGGAAAAAGGAAGTGGAGAGAAAATGGTGATCACTTAGATCAAGAATCAATTAAAGGGGCAATATTGAAGACTGAACATTGATATGGCCACAATTTAAAAGAATAAATAAAAAAGCAAATCTTTTATCAAGAAAGTGAAGAAACGACAGTGTTGATGTCGTGTAAAAAAACGTCTAGGTATTGTGTTGCAGAGATATCTACTGAGGTAGACATCATGCTAACACTCCTGTCAGCTTTTAGGACCCCTTGCTAGGAGCCTTAACTACATCGACATGCACTCACCTGTAACACACATGTAATCTAAACTGTTGATAATAACATTACATTTTCTCAGATACAGTTTTACCTTTTCAGCCATGAGGGGGAGTCCATGCTGACAGTAAGGGAGCACTGATCTTTTATCCCACTGCAGGAAACTGTGAATCTCAAGATGTGTCTCACCGTCTGTGTCTTCAGGTGACGAGTGTTTGACTCTGGCTTTGAAGGGACGTTGTCAAAACCAGCTGAAGCGTCGGCAAAACGGGCCAGAGAGGCTTATGGGTAATGGTCGGCTGCGCAGCGGGACCATCACCACCAGCAGTGGTAGTCGCCTGGTGGAGCGGGCTGCTGGAGGGCTCTGTGAAGTCCACTTCCTTCCACTGGTGGTTGGAGTCGGAGACAATAACCGAACGCAGAGACTCAGATGTGTTGGTAGGTCTTAAATTGGATTCAACTGGTCTAAACAAAACACAGTCAACAGGGAGGAGTGTATACATTCTTCTTGAAAGCTGGTTTTCCACTACCTCCAGTTAAATGCTAAGCTACCCACAATCTGGGTCTTGACTGTACACACAATGGTATTTCATCTAATGTAAAGTAAATCATCAAACTTTGATTACCTATTACTCTCTGAAAGATGGAACATTATTGAACATACAGAAATAAAGTTTTAAGAAGCGTAAAACTCCACAGAGTGACACATCTCATTCCCAACAACTGAATAGGTCCATAACCAGGGACTCCCAAAGCAACATATATCAGCAATCCAAGCGCTTGACCACATACCAGCAACAGGTGTACCAGAAATTCACTGTTTGCTTGCAGTTTTGTTAGTTTTAGGCAACAAAACTGCTTGGCTATATTTACTAAAGCATCGTAGTTTGGGTTGAACTCACTGGGTTATTTATGACGTTTCTTACATTAGTTACGTACGTGACACACCTTCACCATGTCACACTGAACACAAACAGCCAACTACTGGGTGAAAAAATGTTTTAACCCCACCTATGTCCACCATAACCTCTTCCCTATACAGACTTTGTCTTAATACTACTTTACATGACTTCCTCCTTTGTTGCTCTGGGTTAGGGTTAACAAGAAATGTAAATACAAGTTGTAGTAAGCTGCATTCACAGTTGTATATGGCGGTTTGGGATAACCCAAGTATATTTATCTTATGATCCATCCTGAGTGGGACATAACTTTTATTTATCACAATTTATACAATAACTGTGAGGATATTTCACCCAGAAGCAGAAATGTCAACCTCTCGATGGTGCTAGGAAAAGTCATTAGGATTCAGCCTGGTAAAATGAAGATTGTTAAACTCCACCTGTTTTTTATGGGTTGAGTGGCATGCTGTTGCATTTTTTCTGATGCTGT
This sequence comes from Diplodus sargus, assembly GCA_903131615.1. Taxonomy (NCBI): domain Eukaryota; kingdom Metazoa; phylum Chordata; class Actinopteri; order Spariformes; family Sparidae; genus Diplodus; species Diplodus sargus. The sequence goes on from CAEMYA010000106.1 coordinate 549,355, forward strand.
TTTATGCAGACTCATGTTCATGTTTTGACCACCCTCACTTGCAGCTTCTGCCAGAAACTTGGGCCTAGTGGAAAAAAGTGTGGGGCAATGTTATCATGCTATTATGGCAAACATAGACAACCCTTGGGATAAAACCACAAATTGGAGCGGATAAAAATGTCCTTTATTGTTGAATGTGACCCATATAAACCTGCTGGCTGCTGAGTATACTGGCATACCAAGTTTGATTATACTCGATGTCAGGAAATGCGTTTGGCACCGAGGCACTGCTTTATTACAAGCTGTTTTCAAGAGGAGCACCTGTTCATTTTATTTGATGTGAATATTTTTTTAATTTCCAACATGCCCCCTCCTCCAACAGAGCATGCAGAGTTTGCAAGATGCCCTCAGCCATTGCCAATGGGCTCTCCCAGTTTGCCCGTCTCAAGCTGTGAACTAAATAAAAACACCAGACGCTGCCACCAGCAGCCCTTGGCCACTCACCTTTCCTGCCGACTCTACCAGACCTGTGACCATGCTGTGCTCATCTCAGGTAGGACAGTTTGTCAGTGATTATTCATATTTCCCTTGCTCTCACCAAATATCTGAGGTAGTGTCACTTTATTTTACATCACAGGTTTTAGTATCTTTGGGCTTTGTGCAGACACCTCACTTTACTGATGTCACTGATGCTCTGTAGATGGTATCAGTGATGTTCTGGTGGTTTCAATAAGCCGCTGTAGAGCCTTCATGTCCTGGGCCGTGATGAACCATGTCAGTTTGTGATGTTTCCAGTAAGGATGCTTTCTATTGCTCCCCAGTAAAACCTGACAAGAATCTGGCTCTGGGATTTAGCCTTCCTAAGTTTCTGTACACAGTAGAGCCTTTTCTGTGAGTGGAGATATGTGATGACTGTGATTAGCCCTCAGTGATGTTGATTCCCAGGAAGGTATAACTGTTCACCTGTTCCACCTCAGCTCCACTGATGTAGACAGCAGTGTGTGTCTTTGCCTACTTTTTTTATAAAATCAACAACCAGCTCCTTGGGTGTTGTTGCCGTTGAGCAGTAGATTGTTTTCTGTGCAACACTCTGCAAGACTTGATTTCCTCTCAGCATTATATGGCAGATGATGGTAATTTTGTCCATATACTTCACACAGGATTTTTCCTGATGTCTGGGAGTGCAGTCATGCTGTACAGTGTGAACAGAAGGGAGCTGAGCACACAGCTCTGGGGGGCTCCGGTGTAGAACACTATCGTAGAGGAGGTTTGACTGCCAATTTATACTCTATGGGGTCTGATTGTGAGTCCTCTACGTCATTGCAGAGTTGAGTACTTATGTGAAGAGGGTTAAATTATCGTCTTAATGGAACCAAATACATTTTAATTCTAATAAGGCAGGACATTGGATCATGATAGCAATGGACCGTGATACAGTTTCGTACAATCTTCTAGCACCACCACCATTCCACGTTGCTATCATTAAATATCACTGAACATTACAAATCAGCACCTGAAAGCTAGCTGTGCTTCAGTAGGTTGCTGAGCTAATGTTAGCTCAGCAGACCATGGTCACAATAGCTGGAGGTTAGAACTGGAAAGACAGGGAGCCTCTGTTTCTCATGCAGCTGTCACTGCTGTGTCTCTGCAGAGTGTTCATAGTGCTGTTCATGGTACCCTCTGCAAATGTCTGCATGTACACTGCAGGTGGCTGGCAGCAGCAGATGACGTTCCAGCGCCACGTCCAAAATCTTCAGAAATTCTACAGAATGTTGCAGAACAATGGCTTCCATAAAGATCACATCAAGACCTTCTTTGCCAGCAGTGGACAGTTGCCTGGTAAGACGGTGTTTGCTATTTGAAAACCCAAAAATCATCTGAGCTCTGCTTAACTCTGACCATGAAAGCTGCTTTATTTTTCATAAAACTTCTAAATATCTGACAGTGTAGCCTGAATCAGTAGACCCCAGGTCAATGAACTGACCTGACTAATAATTTTTATTATTTTTATAATTTAGATTTAGATTTTTTTTTCTTTTTTTGCAGTAGACAAATAGAAGCTAGTTGTGAGTAGGTTTCCTCTGTTTGGGTGCAGAGTAACAAATCGAACTGAACATGTCTATTAGATGTCTAACTCCTCTCCCCTGTTTCCTCCCCGACAGAGGATATAGAGGGGGTGTACTCCGCAACAGAGAAAGCTGTGATCCGTAACCACGTGTCATACGTCTGCAGGAAGCAGCACTGCGCCGACACACTGGTTCTTTACCTGAACTCACCAACACGCAATGACGGCACAATGCTGCTCTGGGATGCCAACCTAAACGGCATTGTAAGACACACACACACACATACACACACACACACACACACACATACGCATACATAATGTATTGCATTAAATCAGTCACATGAAAACTATCGCACATATATGATCCAGCACTTAGAACGAATGGCTTTGAGTATAATTGTATGATTAAGTGAATAATTATAGAGATTTGATGGAGAGACTGTGTGTGAAAGAAGAAATAGGTGCGTTTCCATCCAAATGTAGTTTTACAGAAAATCAGCAAAAGAAAATGTAAACTACTGTGCCTTTCGTATCTGATATAGTTATTAGAATATTACCAGTTGGTTCTTCAAGATAAAAAAGCAGGTGATTTTATTCTCCAGTTGGTGCCATTACATCATTGCAGAAGAAACCTCAAACGAAAACAATGCAGAGAACACAATGGGTTTTATGTTTGTTTGATGTTTTACTTGAGGAATGTTAGTCAGAAGCTTGATTGATTTCACATTTCACATTTAGGACCATTTCCACTTGAGTCAAGTGCATTACCTCTTGTGCAATACTTAAATTCAGATTTTCCTGCATTTGTGAAAACTAAAAATGTACAGAAAAACTGATGCTTGAAAACACATGATGATTAAAAATACAGTTTGTAGATGTATATTTTCTTTGCACACCAGTCTGTAGCCTTTACACTTTAAAGTGAAACAACAGACTTCTTTAGAGCAGATCACCAACACAGAAAGGAAAAGGATTTATCAGACACACATGGGAGCCATTAGGTAAGATGATAAGATGATTCCTCTGACCACACACACACTGTACACACACAAGGACCACCCAGACAACAGCATGTCTGTCTGTCGTCACATCTAGGCTTTTAAATTGAGGATATGAGCTCATATGGTTGAAGGCAATTATTAGAGAAATGTTAAAACCAATCAGTTGGACAGACATTGTTAAAAAGGCTGTACACGCATCCTGGTAAACAGGATTCAGAATTGTATTTCTTTTTCCGTCAATATTTTATATCAGAGCACACAACATCTAGAGATACACTACACTTTTCTGTCAAACTCACTTATGCAGATGGTGAATGTGTGCACGTTACCCATTGTGCTCAGGCTACCATGTAGGGTCAGCTGAACAACAACAAGTGGTATCCCTCTCATTACTCCATCTTGGAAGTGTTAACAGATTATTCCTTAATTGTTATCGCCAACGCATACCACCTCTACCCACCCTTTTGGCTAATATCAGGTAAAAACAATCATTTTGAGAGTAAATATGTGTAAAGCTGCTGGGCCTGACAACAACCCTGGCCATGTACTGAAAACATGTGCCGATCAGCAAGCTGATGTTATCACTGACATTTTTAATATCTCACAGGAGACTGTTCCTTCCTGCTTCAAGTAAGCCACTAACCTTCCTGTACCTCAGTAGTCTGCAGTGTCTAGTCTTAACAACTCATCCTGATGAAGTGCTTTGAGAAACTGGTTCTCCAGCACATCAAAGACAATATCCCTGTCAGCCTGGACCCTGTACAGTATGTTAGAGAGCCAACAGATCCACAGAGGATACCATATCTTCTGCCCTCCACTCAGTCCTCACACACCTGGAGAATAAAAATAGCAACTTCAGAATGCTGTTTGCTGATTTCAGCTTGAAAACTGAACACTCTGGGCATGAATACCACTCTCTGCAAATAGATGTTTGACTTATTTACAAGCAGACCCCAGCGAGTTCAGATTGTCAGTCACACCTCCTCTACATTAGTGCTCAACACCAGAGCCCCCCAATGTGGTCAGCCTCCTCCTCTTCACAAAGTACACCCATGACTCATCAGGAGAACTTGATTGTGAAGTATGAGGTCGACATCGGCATCATCTGCTGTATTATAAACAACAATGAGAGTTCATAGCGGGAGGAAATCAACAATCTTGCAGAGTGTTGCACAGAGAATAATCTGCTCAAATCCAACAAAACCAAGGACTCAACATTTACAGACGAACATAGAAAGCATCCTGACTGGAAACATCACAAACTCACATGGTTCATCGTGGCCTGAGCAAGGAAGGCTATACAGTGGGTGATTAAAACCACCAGAACATCACTGGTACCATCTACAGAGCATCAGTGACATCAGTGAAGTGAGATGTCTGCACACAGCCCAAAGATACTAAAAGACAACACCCACCCAGCTACAGTCTGTTCACCCTGCTGCCACCTGACAGCAGATACAGAAGTATCCACTGCCATAACACCAGACTACAGATCATATCCAGTGTATGCAACAGACTTCAGAGGCATAGCCCTCAGTGTCTCACTTTTGTCTGATCTCACCCCTCTCTGCATACACTCACCATCCTTCTGAAACTCATCTTAGTTTACTGAGCATCTATTGAAAAGCATGCCTCCTTCAAGAAATTCAAGACTATAACTTGTCTGGTTAACATTTTGTCTCCTCCTCCTCCATCCCTCTCTCCAGGCTGATCTTAAGGAGCGATACTCTGTCAATGAGCTTCTTGCCGACCTGGCTGGCTGCAAGGCAACTCGTGTTTTGCTCTTTGTGGATCAGAGCTACAGTGGCGTTCTGTCTAAGAGGCTGCGAGGGTCACAGAAACACCTGAATGTGGTTCTGATCCAGAGCCAGACACGGCAGACCTACAACCACCAGAGGCTGAGCCCGGGCTGGGAGGACAGCAGCTGGTCCTACATCAGCTCTGCGACCTGCCTGCTGGACCACTTGGGAAAGGTAATTTACTTTAATAATGTTTTTTTTTTTTTCTCCTTTTGATTGATTTGATAAGCTTTTAATCTTCTCTACTACCAATTATGTTCTAAGGGTACTGGGATGTCCCGCCTCCTGGAGCCATGGGCCGGTCTTTTAAATGTGACGTTGGCAGGTGCGCCCTGCAATGCCACTCCACCTCTGACGGATGGCGAGATGCGGCGAGAGTACCAGGGCTGCCAGAACCTACCGACCGCACTCTGGCACCAGAAACCCAGGAGGACCAACTGAGAGAGAGACACTGAGACTGACTGGGGGGGGGAGAGAGAGAGAGAGAGAGACAGACAGAGAGAGAGAGTGAGAACGACTGAGTGGGAAAACAAATTAATTATGGACACACACAAGCATTTCTATCACACACATGCATATTTGCGGGTGCGTGTTAACCTAGGACTTCAGTGTCAGTGTGCTTGGTGGACACTGTTGTGTGTGCGTGTGTTTTCTGTCCTAACTCAGATAGTAACCATGGCGATGACAGCTCATCCCAATGGGAGTGTCCTGAATGCCATTTGAACATTGTGTGTGCTTATGTTTGTGAGTTCAGCAAGAGGACAACCACTCTTGGAGACCATTGCTAGCTTGTGCTTGGGCCAGTGTGTGTGCGTGTGTGTGTGTGTGTATGTGTGTGTGCGAGCATGTGCACGTACAAGGCATCTCCTGGGCACTGAAACATTTCAGAGCCAATCATCTATCTCTATTTTTATCTTTACGACAGTTATTTTTTCTTTCTTCTGGTCTTTCTGTCTTGTCTTCTTTTCATTCTGTCCTTTGTTTCACCTTTTCTCAGCTACTCTCCTCCCACCTGTCCTTTCTTGATCTCCTTGTTTTTAATTTATTTCCTTCTACCATCTGTTCCTCTTTCTTAATTTACTGCCATTTTGCACTTTCTTCTCCTTCCCCACGTCTCTTTCTTTGTCCATCTTAAAATTCTTCATGGGTTTTTTTTTGTTTTTGCTGGCATTCAACTCTTCATTTCCTTATCCGCCATATTAGCTTTTCTTGAAAAAGTCACAAAACATCAGACCTGAAAAACCTCAAAAACAGAAGGTAAGTTATGTGCATTTAGTCAATCCTTTGTACCCCAAGAGGCGATAGCACTACGCAGTTTCAGCTGGGAGATGTAAAAGTGGCCAGTTCACTACTTGTTAATCTAATCTAATAAATTAACAAAATGGTGTGAAATACATTTTAATGTCATGAAAGGAAACATTTTTACACCGATTTTCTTTTACTAATCTTAAAAATAGAAGACACTGTTCAAACTTGACCTAAATAAAATAAAAATCTCTAAAACAGTCTTGGTTTGTCTTTCCACAGTCACCTCTTGTTTGGCTGAAATAAATCCACAATTCATAGATTAAGATGTAATAAAATGAATGCCTGGAGCTAATGCCAGACTCTCTCTTGCCCCTCTTCTGCTTTCATCTCTGTTCTGTTCATGCATGCTGCTAAGCCTGGTTGAGCTTGGCCACTAGCTCCATGGCTAGCTGAGCTAATAAGCTAATGGTAGCTTGATATTGTCTAGTATAGTCAGCAAAGAGCAGCAGTTTGTGGTTACTCCTTTGAAATGTTGCCTCTTACAAACGTTGGTGTTCCCATATTTTAATGTTGCCCATTTAAAGAACCCAGTAGGAGATAGAGTGTGAAGTGTGTCATTGTTAACAGAGTGCACAAATAACCAAAAGCAACTGAAGCTGCTTCTGAACAAGATTTTATTTTGCAGTCGGGCAGACAACCTGGTGAGACACCAGACAGATTTAACTTGGTTCTCTAAACCCCCTCTTTGGTTGTGAACACAGAAAATGACAGATAGTAGTTAGTTGCCCAGTGGTCTCTCTTTTAAGAGTTGCAGTCATGGCCGACAGATCGATGAAAAAAAAAAGAATTACATTGAAGCAGAGTAGTTTCCGAAGTCCGGCAATTTATTTTTAAGATTTCCGAGATGGAGGACGTTTTACGCTTTTTAACCCGAGGAAGAGGGAAAGTGAGAGGCACTGAGACAGCCAGGAACCGAGAGACAGAAACTGATCATGATTAAGATATGAAGCACTGAGACTGCCCTCACAGCTACACAGACTGGCTATGGCATTTTTGATAAGGGCACTACTTGCTAGTGTGTGTGTGTTTGTGTGCGTGTGTGTGTGTGTGTGTGTGTGTGTGTGTGTGTGTGTGCGTGCGTGCGTGCTTGCGCTCAATCACATAGACAGAGGCATCACATGAAACATGCACACGTTCTAAGATTAACCCATTCCCACAATAACAATGTACATGCTGTCCTCTACTGTCGGTGATACTCTGTGATGTTTGTCTGTACATTACCACCTGTCCTTTCTTCAAGCCAGTAATCATATATACCACATCCTAGTGTACATCTCATTCTCTCCCAGCTGTTTTGTACTCATGTCTGTTGGTGTACTGATTTGTTTTATATTAGAGGTACAAGAGAAATGGAAGTTGAATGGAAGACCCACTTTCCAAATGTGCTGGATGTTTTGAACCTGAGCTGTGGTGTCCAACCAGTTGACTTGCATATTCACAGTTTGTGTAATCATCTGTACAGAGTGTGAGATGTAATTTAGCAGAAATGTTTCTAGTTGCATGCAGCAAATCACAGATTCTAGTCAATAAAGTACTTTTAGAAATCAGTGGAGTGCTTGAAATTATTTTCTTTCTACTCTAAAGCACTGACTTGATGATCATAGATGTCTAGCCTGGCACTGCCACACTTGTTCACAGATCCAGTCTGGATACTTAGTACATTTTCCATTCCAGTTGTGTCATCCACTTGTGCAGACCAAAATGTCTGTGGACACAACTGGATAGGCCTTGAACCATGTGATGTAGCGCTGAGTGACACGTGCAAGTTGGCTTTGTCTTAAAACCACCTCGTAATTCAGCTTAACACAAATCTGTTTCTGAAAACATCTGAGGCAAACAGTTGGGTGCAGTTGGATAGACCTACAACCAGTTACAACTAGGGGTGGGCAAAAATATCGATGCGGCAATATATCGCGATACTTTGCCACCCAATACAATATCGATTTTTCAACTCCAAATATCGATATATCGCCGAAGAGCGACTCTGCTGTGCGGCGGGTGTATTTCTGTAGCAGAGAGAGTGGCTGAGGTCTTTGCAAAAAGCGATGGCAAGTTAACAACGCCTCTGCAATTTAAAGTTGACGTTTGGAAGCACTTTGGCTTCAAAGTTAAGAGAGATAGCAAGAACAACGAGCTGGACAAAGAGAATATTACTGCCCGAAAATTTCATGGGAATTAATAAAATGGAGAGGCTGTTTTGAATTAAATAGTTTTGACTCAATATGTCCTCTGATCAATATCATCTGATGTACATATACAGGTACATCTGTTTTCATCTTTATTTATATCGCAATATCGTGATATCGCGATACGTATCGTATCGTGACCAAAGTATCGTGATACGTATCGCATCGTGAGGTTCTTGCTAATACCCACCCCTAGTTACAACAGTGCAAACGTGTGGCATGTGACTTTTAAAATCTGGACCGGCAAGGCTCCTGTCAGTCACCATATCAATATCTATAATATATCTCATGATAGATACATATTTGTGATTGGCCAGTCACAAACAAGGACGAAGGAAGGATGCATCTGTCATAGCAAATGAAACATGAGCTCGAAGATTCATCAGGTTTGCAGTTCAAATCCTTTTTTGGCTTTCCACTGGCTCCAACAAGTGGACAATAACTTTTGAATTGTAGTTGTAGCAACCAGTATAGCGCATCCTCTCAACTAACATCAAGACCTCTTAAAAAACAGATGAGCTTACATTTTTATTTTTAACAAGGCCAAGTAGAGTTCCCCTATGGCTCTCAATTAACCATCAGAACTGCTGGGTTCAGCTCTGTCAAGCACCAAGTGAGAAATATCAAATTCTGCCTACCACAAATGATAACCAAGACAGGCCAGAATAGCACTAACATAGCTGACAACATGTTTGCTATGAACATGCCACTCTGAGAGGCTGTAGAGGGGAATACTGGGGAAAGATGTTTTGGTTGCCGTGCAGCAAACGGCCACAGATCGGACCCAAACCCCGGCGATATCAGATAACAGGGAAACATACCAGTTCCAGTGCTCCTGGTGACGGTTTATAATACCAAACAGGCTAAAACAGGCTAAGCAATGAAAAACGTTTCACGATATTCTATAGTACCAATTTGAGTAAAAATCTTCCCATATACCTATGACTGTCAGGACACTTCAGTATTTGGTTTGTCCTCATTTTGCTTTAATGTCAGCATGCACTCGAGCTGCATGGACTCCACAAGTTTGTGTAAAGCCCGCTGATGTTATCCCAGCATGATTCTGGGTTCTACAATAACATGAGCTATCACAAAGCCTCTTGTGATGTCACAAAATGGTTGGCTCTCATTCTTTAAGTTCCCCTATAAATGTTCAGCAGGGCTGAGGTCAGAAGACTGAAGGAAAGAAAGAGGCAAAGAGAGCTGCCTCAAAAAGAAAGAAGTCGTGTGTGGGAGGGAGGGGACCGGAAACGCTTACAGCAGCTTTAATCTCAGCTGTCATGAGACACTTAGTGGTTTTCAATTAAGATCTTGTAGATATATCTTTGTATTTATTGTCCTGTATATTATCAACTGTAACGTCTGTCTTTTATATATATAAAATACGAAACATTGGCAAACAATAGCCAGCACGTTTAGTGAACAATGGTTGAGGTGCTGGGGCCTTGATGAGCTGCATGTCTGAACACTGGCTTGTCATACAATAGTTCCTGATTCAGTGGCCTTAGAAGTGGAATGTCATTTTACAAAAAAAGACACAGTTGTCGTTTCAGAGGCTTTTATTGCTAACGAGACAGTTCCAACTAAAACACACTCTCCATCTGTCTTCCTCCAAGAGGCCCTCAGGCTGCTCATATAGTTTTACTCCAAACAGCAACCTTTGACATCTGCATTTTCAGCCTGTCCAGGATGTTTTTACCAAAACATTCCCAGTAACATAATCGCCTCAGCTTCTAATGACTGGCACATCTGACCACTGGATGTTGTTCCGCTGCAGAGGAAGCTCACGCCTCGACATTTAGTACACTTTTCCCATTGCTGCGTGAAAACTGAATACAAAATCTACTGTAATTCTGAGGAGACAGTTGGCTGTGAAAGTAATGCTTCATTAGCAAAAATGAAGAAAAGTGATGTCATTGTAGTAAAATTCTACTGATCCTATGTGAGTTGTAACATCAGTTCACAGTCAGGGATGTTGCTCCAGACTTAGGCGATGGGTGCAGATACAGGAGGTTAGTTAGGTTAATGTCAGTATGTTGATAACCAGTCCAATGTCAGGTGTCTTGAGTCTGACTGTTCGTCTGTGTTTCTGTTTGTGTGTCGAGACTTTTCTGCTGTTTCATCCACATGGCTGCGTACACACCTCCCTGGACCAGCAGCTCCTCGTGTCTGATAGGAACAGAAAGGGGAAAATTGGGTGAGACAAAAAGAAAACTACCGACATTACCAAAACCACATGATTGAAAAAGGGCCAGTAATTCTCCTCTGCCTGTATGATTCTGATGATGCAATTCTCAGTTTCCTCTGTATATGCATATGTATATATGTATATATACATATATATATATAGTAGGAAACAGGACATTCTGTGTGTGTGTGTATATATACATATATATATATATATATATATATATATACACACACAGAATGTCCTGTTTCCTCCTGCTACTGTTTCAGAGATGTTCTGTCTTCCCAGAATAGTGACAGAAACAGAGCCAGGCTGTGTTTACATGGCAGCTCCCGCAAATTTTTTTGTTTGTAATTTTTAATTTTCAAAACAAATAGCATGGGACAGCAGAGAACCCGATTTGTATATCCAAAATGTCATGACGTTTCCTCCCAGCTCTTGAAAGCGATTGCAAAACAAACAAAAGAGAAGAAAATGTAAGGGGACAACCCGGTCGTCTAAAAATAAACTCCATGTAAAACACATTTCCATTTGCAAATACAATTTGTAGGAAATGGAATGGCGTCAGGGCTACATGTTCGTTTTTGTTTTGAGCGAATCTGTAAAACGTTCATTGTCACTTCATATTTTCCTCCGTTCAATCCACTGTGCTGAGGGATGACAAGATTAGGCAAAAGGACACTCGTGTTTGGAGAAAAGGATGGAAATTCAAGTGAAAGAAGAGCAGGCAGGGGGGAAGGTGGGTTACTCGTAATGTCTTGTGACACCAGAGCTGCTTTAAAAACAAAGTTGAGCTGTCCTCCTGCAGACTTTAACCAACTTTACTATGAATTAATAAAACCACAAGTCTGTTACCGTCTGGACTGCCAGACAGAGATGGAGAGAGAGAAGAACAGCGAGGGTCAGAAATAGAGGATAGAGAGAAAATGAGCGCGATACTGAGAAAAAGAGTGGGAACAGGTTGAGGCAGAGCAACCAAAGAAGAGCACAGAGCGATAACAGAGGAGGAGGGAGGTAAAGAGAAACATGGGCAGAGAGAGTAAAGGGAGGGTCAAAAGATGAATCTGAGGAAAGAAGATGAAGGAAATTACAGGCTTGCCGAATTAATCTTAGGGTCCAGTGTGCAGGATTTAGAGAGATCTACTGACAGATATTAACATAATATTCATAATTGTGTTTTCATTAGTGTATAATCACCTGATATTAATGAACAAAAAATTCTGTCTCCGAATGCAGCCAACATAGTTGAGGCTGAGACGAGGGCCGTTCGTGTGGTTGCAGTTTACAACCTCAGAATCAAGATGAACACATGATTCAAAACTGATGCAGCAGAGATAATGTCTTCCTTTTCCAAAGTTGGTGACGACGTCACAACAATGCAGTGCAAAATTGGTGGAATCTCCCTTTACCTTTGCTAATTTTCAACCTTAATATCTATCTATTGGAATTTAGTTCATGCAGAGGACCAGAGAACCAGTAACATCACTGGTACTACGGGCCATTTCAGTTTGGATTTCTCGTCTCCACCTCCGGGTATCCAGTGGGCACAATAAATCAAAATAATACTTGCTTGTATGTCGTGCATCGATATATTTTGGCCAACAAACTAGTAGCTACGGGCAAGGACAGTGATACACAGCAACGATGGAAGTTTTTTTTTCAGCACGTTTGGGGTTACTCGCTCGTGCATTGCCCGTAAGAAAATATGTGTTCCTATAGAAAAGTGGGAGGTTAAGAAGCTTTTTCACTGATGGCCAAATGAGGCTGTGTTTGAAGGTGGGACGTCAGGGATATTTAGGTTTGTTGTGAAATCCGATATTCCAGGGAATAATTGGTCGTTTTTGACTATTTTTGATTTTGCCATTATATTTCACCTTAAAAACTATTTACTTGGTGTCATTATTTTCAACACAACCTCACATGTGTGACTGTACAGTTATTTTTTCATTTTGACATCCTGTATTAACACAATGGACCTAAAATCACAAAAAAAACATAAAATCCAAGAAGAAAAAGTTAGACTTTTTTATTGTGAAAACCACAAATATGTTTAACAAACCATTTTTATTACTTATGATGCAAATATGAATGAAGAGCTGCACTGCCTGCTCCACATTCAGCTTCTCCTGTTTTGACTCATTAAACAAAAAAACGACTCCACTACACACTAAACACACTACACCAAACACTACATAACACACTAACTATACACTCCAAACACGCTAAATGTCACAAATCTCTCAACTCTCAATATAGCTGTCTGTACACCGACCGTCGTTGCCTGTCTACCATCCGCCGATGTCCCTCCCACAACTTCCTGTTCCTCAACAACCAAACTTGCTGCTTGGACACAAAAGCCAGTTTTTACCGTTTCTTCTGCACCAGACACAAAGCAAACGTGACGGCAATGTTCGCGAAAAAGGCGGACATTAATTACCCCAAGTCCAGTTTTGAACGTGCCGGTGCTTCCGGTCCGCCGACTCGGGAGGTGGCTAGCGGCTAGCAGCTAGCTACACACGCGCGTCTCCGCATCTCCTCAGACCCGAACAGACTCGGTCCGGTCTCGTTTAGTCTCATTAATCCACAACAGTCAGTTTAGATGCACAGAACGGGACCGAACCACCAGCTAACTCCCAGTCCAGCTCGCGCCGCCGCAGGTATACATCCGCTTGTTTTTTAAGGTATGTCGTAGGCTTGAGCTCTGCAGCGATTGGCTCTGGTGCGCACGTGACTGTGGTGGCTCCGGTGGACAATGCTCCCGAATGTGTAAAGCATTTATGAAATAATTTATTCTTGGTATCATTGCAGTCCAAACAAATGCGAAGTTGCACATCACTGAACCAAACGGCAGCCATGTTGAAACTCTCAGGTCAGTCTGATCCTGATCCTGATCCTGACCACACACAGACAGACAGAGATTCCTTGCTTTCATAGAGAGATATACCTGATTCCTGTCTCCAGAAAATATAATCACAAAAAACAGTCAAAAACAATGAAAAATGTTTTTTTTTATTTATGTAATTTAAATATACTTCTAAAATACGTAGGTGTACAGTTTACCATCTCAAAACATTAGCAACAGCTTTTTCGGGCGCCTGTGGAAAACCCTCCCTAAAGCTCATTGTAATTAAACAAAAAGCCACTTAATTCAGAGGCGCATCGAGAGCGCAGAGAGCCGAGCAGCATCTCTGAGAGCGCACAGGGCTGCAGCTCCAACAGGTGACAGTGAGTCCAACCTGCTGCTAAACCTGCAGCAGGCCGTCTCTCTGACCACCGGACCTGCTGCAGAGGAGGAGAGGAGAGAAACCCACCCGATGAAAACTGTAAACGGAGAATTAATTAATTATCATGTGACTCTGAAAACACAAAATGACTTGCCTTCAAGAATTCTGTTTGCTTATACATGAGGCTCTTCTTCTCAGCAGACAGACCACAGGCAATAAACCTGGCATATAATATTCTTCATACCCACAGCTGTATAGTGACGTTAGTGAGCTACATGTTGAGTCTAGCTCTTTTGATCAATATCATTTATTATCATTATTAATACCACAAGATAATACCCTGATCCGATCTTGGTGGTCTGACATTTATGCACATTTCTCCCTGCTGCAGGTAGTGTAGCTTGAAATATGACCTGAAGTGACGACAGCGGGTCATCAGTAAACGTTATTAGCTCATCGGTCCACTCAGCCATCTTCCATATTATTGATTCTGTTGTTTTCATTGACAGTTTTACACCATGTCTTCACAGTTTTTTAGTGTGAACAATGATATGAATTATGTTTCTCACTAGACTGAGATCTAAGGGATACTAAATAAACTACAGTGTATTAAGCAACATTACCAAATATACACAAATATATAGTCTGTGTGGTATTAAAAGAATGAAAACTACAATGTTCTCATCACATTCTGTCTCTTTGTCCTCTTTACTGGCACTGACGTAGCTGACTTATTTATAACTTATTTTATTACACACCTAGTTTGAAAAGCCCACCTCGACATGCTGGGCAGGTTTAGGAAGTATTAGGGGGTGGAGTGTCAGGGAGTTGCATGCAATGCAATCTGGTACATGTTAGCAGGCTGTGCAAGCAGGAAAACTCAGATGAGACGACTTTCTCTTTCAAGACACCACGCACTGGGGATTGTATCGCCTCCATTAACTACATTTACCATCAACACTGATTAGGATATCCACATAAAACATGGTCAATTTCTACTTCCTTCCTTCAATCACTTCCTGTTTCGCCTTTTTTCAAAGAACATGGCCAATCAGATAACCACCAACAGATAGAGAACAACATGTAGGGCAAATAAACAATGTTGAAAACAGTTCAGGAGGAGACAGAAGCCTAGTTTAACCATCTGAGACTCAGCAGAGCACCTGGGCTGTGTCTGTCCCACTGCTTAACACAAGCTGATGGACAGACTGCAGCACAACAGAGAAGAAGGGATTTTTAGTATGGATGAGTTAGTTAGTTTGTTGATGTCGTATTCTCATGTAAACAGTGATCAGAATTAGCCGGACGCAGTCCTCGTAAAGAATGTTAAGCAGGAGGACAGCCTGAGGACGGGATGAGGCCTCTTCCTGTCCGTGCATCATGATAAAATCACACTCTTTGTGGGAGAAATAGTGTGTATTCTGACACCGGAAGGTTAAATGGGCTGACTGGTGTTTACATCACATTGGAGATCAAAAGACAAATGGTTTTTGGTTGGTGGCTCTCACACATGCCTGCAGGGACGAATGAAGTCCATTCCTGTGTTTACACTCTACTGCCGCCCCTGTGTTATTGTTGATGTGCACATGGAAATTCAGCTGCAGGATCTACGTTTAGCAAAATTTACTTTAGAAAGTGACATATAGTGTGTCACTTCCTGTGTCTCTTGTTTGCCACTGCCTTTGTGTGTCCAAATGTGACCTCAGTGTGTGACAAAGGAAGTCTTCATACCAGATCCTATATCAAAGGACTGTACGCATCGGCAAGCAAGTGGCAGCTCAGCGGTGTGTGTGTGTGTGTGTGTGTGTGTGTGTGTGTGTGTGTGTGCGCGCCTCTGGGGCTGATAACAGAGGGTTTAAGGGTCACACACAAAAACACACTCTGAGTTTTTGATCCAAAGATAACAAATTTGAAAGCACTTAAGACACACAATCACTCAGGTGTCACACAAGCACACATGCGGTACTCACACACACACATGCATGCACACACACACACACACACACACACACACACACACACACACACACACACACACACACAGGGTGACATCAAGATATCCTTATAGTATACTTGCCACTCAAATAATACTTCACTTTTATTGCTGAATGAATGGGCTTACCTCCCTCTCTCTGCTATCTGCCCATTGTGAAGAACCAGGATCTGGTCTGCTGCGACGATGGTGGACAGCCTGCAACATCATACAAACATTGCTCCTCTTAATTATCCTCCTATTAGTGTGTGCATTTAATAAAAACATCATAATGATAATAGGCTATTAGGACATAGAATACCAGTAAAATTATTTCAGTTGTCACCAAACATAATCTAAATATAGGCTTTATTTCCAGGTAGCAGATTTTAGCCCCTTCAGACTGCATGGTCACCAGTGTCAGGGAGCTGGCCTTTTAGTCTATTTACAAAGAAAATTCATCAGAGCATATATGATCGGCATCCATCATTACTAAAGGTTGTTGTGAACTGCCAACCTGAACACTGCCAAGAGTTACAGTGTGTCTGTGATAATTTGTTCTCAATCTCCCCCTAGGGGAGCTCAGATTCATTTTCAGGGTTTGCCAGATGGTTGAGGAGAAAAACTCTAATGGTTGAGTCTGACAAGTTGATATAGTGATGTCATACCCAAAACTACAAAGTTATCTATGGGAGGGAAGTATTTGAAACATATTCAGAATCACTTCAAACCTGGAACACAACACACTTACAGTTCAGGTGTGAATGCAAGTATGGTTATGTATTAAACCATGTCACTTGAAACTGGTCAACAGTACAGCACATTACCCAGGCGTCAACATCTCAGCAACAACTTCCCAATTGGCAAAAGCACCCAATACTATGTCTTTTCAACATAACTTATACTTGTTGCGCCAACGTCTGCAATCTGAGCTCTTCCTCGTCTTCATCTACTCCCATTTAAGGATGTCAAAACCCAGCGGAATAACTTTCATGTTGATTGAAATGGGACAGTAAAGTCCCCACTGTGTGTATTTCACTGACAGGCTCTGGTAACTTCACAAGCTCAAGGATGAGTGAATTGTATTATACCTCATTATCAATGGGTGCCAGTAACTGTGAAGCTCAAGAGTGGATCAATACTGGCTGTCTGTTCACCAACTTTTGTTTCACTAAGTTTTGTCATGTATTAGGTTGTTTTACTGCCTTTTTTTGTAGGTCAGCCTGTTGAATTTTGATGTTTTAGTGTTAGCATTTTGCTTGGCTAATGTGGCTACTTCCAGTCTTGGGCCATGTTGAAGTAAAGCTGTAATATTGAGAAACAGTAAAGAGATATTGTTTAGCCTCTTTTGAAGCCAACTAAATAACGAGTAGAAGGTTTTATGTGTGAAAATGCCACTCTGTGTCAATACTGCAGTGCTAGCTCAGTTTACATTGGCTTTGTTGTTTGTATGAAGCCCATTTCGCTCTGAGTTGCTCGGCTTTATGTTTTTGTTGCTGCTGTGTGATTTACTTAACAGACATGTCCTGAAAATAATGATATAGCTGCTTGTGAATACATAATGGTCAAACAGAAGGAATTAATTCATTGAGCAACTTGTACATTTGATTAGGACCTAGCAGTTAGCTTGCTAATACATTTATAAAGAGGCTGCTGGGTAGTGCAACAGGGACTAATACAGGTCAAATTCGAACATGTGAGCTGGTAAGGTTTTTGATTTAGAAGCAGTTATTGTGATAATATTTTTGGACGGGGTGAAGCTAACTGGAAGCTAAAAACATCACCAGAGCTGACTGGAGACACAGTAAGTGGCGTTGGCTCAGGTTTGTGTAGCTGACCAATCAGAGTAGATTTGGCTTCTCAGGAGGGGGGACTTTAAGGAGGGCTGGGCTAAATAGAAACGTTTCAGACAGAGGGTGAATATGTTGCTGTAACTATGGACAGTATGAGAAAAAATTAACATTAAAACACATAAAACTATACTATACTAACAGAAACATGAAAAAAAATATAAATCTGACATGGACATGTCGCCTTTCACAATAGAAATAATGACCAGGGCTACTAAGACAGGATGTCAGTTGGAATACATCAGAAATGTTCACACAAATGTATAGGTATCACAGAGTGTACAGGAAGACGCCGATCAAAGACCAATCACCGCTTCACAGCTCTGGAACAACAGAGTAAAGAAGAGGGAGAGGAAGACGGATAGATCTCCAGTAGTGCGAGAGGTCAGGAAAAGGGGGATAAGATTAGGTAAAGGGAAAGAGGGAGACATATAGTGTTGAATGAGAGGGCGGGAGGAGTAATGTGCGGGTAGATGTTAAGTATGTTCAGCTGTCTTATAAAAGTAAAATACTCATTCCTCAGTAATCACTAACAGAAATACATAAACAGTCATTCACTTCAGTTCTGTCATTTCTGTCACACATGGCAACAAACTGACATGCACACGCATGCACACACACACACACACACACACACACAGCTGAGTATGTAGCTCTGGGTTGGAGAACTCTGTATGAACTTGTCTGTAAATTATTAAAGTTAATGTTTACGAACAGTCTCTGATGAGAGACTGATTGAAGCCACACTCTGTGATCTAAATGGCTCTCAGCTCTGGACTCAACTTGAAGATTTGACCCGATGGAGAAATATTACTTCCAAGGTGTCTGTAGATACACAGATGTGAGTTGTCCATGGATGTGTAACTTTTCATTGTTTTTCCTTAAGAAATGAACATTCTTAGGGATAAACACTTCAATCTTAAAATAGGCTTGTGAGCGAGGGGGACATGTCACCCCCATCCCCGGTGGAAATCATTCCCTTGCACACAATGTCGTACGCAGGACAGAAAAACTGGTTCTGCAAACCATAGAGCTCATGCCTCTCCAAACTGCTGAATGTCACTTTAAGCTTCAGCAGAGCCACCACTCCGCTTTAATGTCATCGAGGCTATCTTTGGACATCCACCTTCAATATTTGATAGAAAACCTCGGTCAAAGGTAGAAATATCTCTCCTCATAGAGTGCCGACGTCAGTGGGTTTTTTCTCCACTCATTCAGGCTTCACAGCGAGAAGAATCCAGTGTGTTTACAAGCAGGCAGTATACATAGGATATATATGTCATATCCTGTTTTTAAAGGTTAGGTTCAGGATAAACTTTATGCTGCACATTTTCTCCTTGGCTGGGAGGCAGTGAAGGATAAAATCACATCAGCTCATGTTAACCATGTTTCTTGACCTGACGTTAATATTAATTACAAAATTCACAATGTGCAGATACCAAGTAATGAAAAAAAAAACAATACAGTTACATAAGATTTAAATTAATCTGAATCAAAAAAGTCAGGATTTATACATATATAATGTGCATGACTGGGCTTCAATAAGGGAATATGAGATCTCTTCATCCTATTATATTATATTACATTATATATATATATATATATA
>CAEMYA010000106.1:568623-599640 GCA_903131615.1 Diplodus sargus
ATTACCATCATTGTGTAATTTGTATGTTTCACGTCCAGCTTCAACAAAGAGATACTTATCCCAACTTGATTACCTGACAAATCAACATTTTCATCAACAGACATACCCAACTCATATGTCAAAGCAGGAAATGCACAGGTGTTTCAACTATAACATTAATGATGGCTGATTTGCATTAAGATGTAGTTCCAGGCTGGGCTCACTGTACTTGATTATTGGGACACTTCAGTGGAATGCAACTATCATTTGCATTATTAGTTACACCTGTGCTTTGTGCTTTTCCTTCTTGCCATAACAAACTTTCTATTAGAAAAGTTTAAGACGTCCAATGATGGCACAGTTCAGGTTCAGCTTATTTAAACATGGGGTCCTCTTGTCAGGGATGTTGCCCAACGAGGTGCATTATAGGAATAAATGGACAACATTGGAACTGAAACCCTCCGACTCACATCTGAGGACCGTTGTCCCCGCAGAGTCCCTTCATTCCTGTTTATGGACACCTCAAAGGGATTTATCCTGCTTATGCCATTGTCACTTGCTAAAGATTTTTTTGAAAAAAACATTAAACATACAGTATGTAACTGCTGCTAGAGGGCTCTCTGTCAAACTAAAATATGTTTGAAAAATGTTGTGTGAAGGGCCAAGCAGAGGTAAGTCTAGATTAGAGAACATTGTGGAGAATAAACACCTGGAGTCACTTCAGATTCTGCTCCAATACAGAACCGTTTATCAGCGGGAGGAGAGATTACTAATAATTAAAAAGTGGATTTATACTCACTCCCGTTATCAACCTAACTGCAGCAATGATCTGTGCAGGTGACCTTAATATTCGGGTGTTTACGTTCTGTACTATTGACTGCTGCAGGGGAAATGTATTTTACTTCATGAGCATATCATTACGGAGAGGAGAGAGGAATATAACGAGAGAGAACCAGTGTCTGTGCTGAGTAATGTACTGAATTCAAAGAGAATTGCATTGCTGTAAACGTGCTTCACTGTTTATGCATACACATGAAACAGCGTACACTGCTGGGGAATCTGATGTGACTCAGGCACAAATGTTCACAGATGAGGTCATGTCTAAAGTAGGGCTGTCAATGTTAACGCGTTAATCGCGCGTTAACGCAACATCCTTTTAACGCCGTTAACGTGCATTGTTTGATTTACGGCTGTCAGTGGCACCTGTAGTCTTGATCCAGAGGGTGGCAGAGGAATAAGAAAGGAAATCAGAAGAAGAAGAAGCAGGGTTGGCGTTCGAGAAAAACACGGTAGACTGAAAATTGAAAGTGAAAGTAAATGGAGAAAGGACTTATGAACGGCAAATTCACTTTCAAAACACTGCCAGATGGTTCAGTCGATAGGACAAAAGTTATCTGCATGTACTGTCGACATGAAATGAGTTACCATTTAAGAACGTCGAGTCTCAAATGTCATTTGCAAGCCGAAAACATGGCAGATGCAGAGAGCCCACCGCCCCCTCGCCAAAAGCAGACATCACCATATTTTGATCCCATTTCGGGTAAGGGGATATTTTTTGAGCCTTTTATTTGAAGTGCATGATTTTAAGTGTTGAATAAACATTTCTTTTTCTTTTTCCCTTTCTTATGTTGTTAAAAGTATTAAGAACATGAACAAAATACATTAAGGTACATTTAGAACAGAAAGAAATGTGTCAAAAAAATTGCGATTAATCGCGAGTTAACTATTGACAGAATGCGATTAATAGCGATAAAAAAATTAATCGTTTGACAGCCCTAGTCTAAAGTCTTATTCATGTTAAATTTAGTCTCATTTGCTAAATTCCCTATCCAAGAAGTAGAAGGAGGTGACCAAATGAAACAAGCCGTTATGAACTGAGTAAACTTGTGGATGTCTCTGAAAAATGTTGGATTGTGTCGTTTTTAGTCAATTTAATATTATCTTGCTGCGCTTCCACAATTGAATCTCACAGAGGACAGGAACACGCCATGCGGAAAAAAAATCAAAGGGCCCTTCTTGGGGCTTAGTCCCTTGTTTTTGGTGTCATCCTTCACATACACCAAATCTCCAACACTTAAAGTGTTTTCTTGCACTGCAACATCGTAAATTCTCTTTTGAGTTTTTGGGCAGTGCGAAGATGCTCTCTTGCTGCATTTCGTGCTTCTTGTAGTCCCGAGGTTGTAAAGGAAATCTGCTACCTCAATTTGGTCAGGTTTGTGTTCTGCAGCCCCTGGCTGGATATCTTGTGGACGGTTAACTTCCCTGCCAACCTGAGCCTGTTAGGTGTGAACCCCATGACTGGATGCTTTGACCTGAGGTCAATTGGTGTCCTGGTCGTCTCAGTTCTTTTGGTTCTGGTTCACATAGCACCGGATCATCTGGATTGAGGCTCTGTTGAGCTGCTCCACCTGTTCATTAGAAGCAGGATGGTAAGGGGTATTGTCTTTGTGATCTGCAGGACCTTGCATGCACTCTGCAACAGGGAACTCTCAAATTGCAACCCTGGTTGGTGTGCAACTCAAGTGGGTTTCCAAATTGAGCGATACAGTTGTACACACGTTTCCTCGCTGTCATTTCAGCCCCGTGGTCAGGGACAAACCCATCGGGTAAACTGGTCAATTATGACTCGAATGTACCGAGGATGTCTAAATGGAGATGGTCCAGAGATCCTCCTACTTGGTAGCTTTGCAGCTTGGCTCTTTTCACTGGCCCTGTAGTTTTGCATGCATTGCAGTGCTGGCATCTCTTTACTAACAGACAGCCATCCTCACCCATTCAATACCAGTGACAGCTCTGGTGTAGGTGCGCAAGGGTTTTCACTTCTCCAAGATGGCCAGACTAAACTTCTCGATGCAGGATTTTCAAGCATCACCTGATCTTTAGTGGGGAGTGTCCCAGATTCCTTCCAAATGTGGAGGCTGAAGAGGACAGGATCATCAATGTGGCTGGCCTGTTTCCATTGACTAAATGTTATCATTAGTCTCACTGTTGGACTGGATACACCTCCCTGGCAATGGTACAACATCATCAACATCATCTTTGAACCTTGCCCAGTGCTCTTAAACCTTTGGCATAATTAACATACCTTGACACGGCACGTCAGACAAGTTATTCCCAGCCCAGTAACAGTCAAATTTGTTTGAATCTGCTTTGGTTCGCTGTGACATGGCTTCAGAATTGGTGTCCTGCTCAGTGCTCAATGTGGAAGTCATATTGGCTCAACTCTTCCAGCCAGCTAGCCAACTGACCTTCAGGATATTTAAACCAAAAAAGCCAGGTGAGACTGCCATGATCTGTTTGCAGCAGGAACTTCCTGCCCAGTAGGTAGTGGCATAATTGGCGGATATAGCAGACGCATCAAGTTACTCAAGTCTGTTGAACTGGCGTAAGCTGGCTGCTGACATATGTAAGAATTTCCTATTCTCCCCACTGGAGATGTAACAGAACAGCTCCAATACAGTGGCTTGAACCATCAGTGTTGAGAATGTACTTGCCTCGAACAGTGGGGTATCCCAGCACTGGTGTAGTTGTTAGTTTTTCCTTGATTTGTGTAAAATCATCCTGGTGCTTGTCTGTCGACAGATATGTAGCCCTCTTCTTTAGAAAGCTGTGGAGAGAGCTTGCCAGTAATGCAAAAGCTGGAACAAACTTGCAGTAGTAGTTGCATAGCCCAAGAAAAGCTTGCAGCTTTGGTTGGGGGGTTCCAAGAGCTGTACATTCCTGGCAAGGGCTGGGTTTGGGCAGATCCTGTCACCTCTCACAATGTGCACCAGGAAGAGGACTTCCTCTTGAAGCAAGTGACATTTAGGCAGCTTCAGTTTAAATTCATAGCTGTGGAGACACTTAAAGACCAGTGCAAGCCAGTCCAGGCTTTCATCCACTCCTCTACAAAGGATAATTACATCGTCAAGGTAGATCATTTCCATTGCTCTCTGAAATGTGCTTGAGGCATTGCAGATAATCGATGCCCCTTGTCATCCACTGTTATCTGCCAATAGCCAGACTGAAGGTCAAGTGTTGAAAACAAAGTAGCTCCCCAAAGGACATCAAGGCACTCTTCACTCTTGGGCAAGAGATATGCATCCTTTACTGTCAACCACCACACTCAAATACAACAGGCCAACTCTGATGATGATGATGGTGTAATGACACCTGCTTTAAGCATGGCTTGAAGATGCATTTCCTCTTTCCGCCACTCCGTGGTGGTAGCAACACTCCTGGGGGCTACAGCTTCTGTGATGTTCAAAGGCTCTAGTATCGTTTAGACACCTGGCACCTCGCCACACACCACATATTCAGATGTAGGTCGTATGATGGTGGTCTCCCCACGATCATTCTGGCAACACAATAATCTGATTCATCCCCCTTATTATTTTGGGGTGCGCAAATTCATTTCTAATGAAAACATTGCCACGGGTGTGAATGATAACATCACAAGCCTTCATCAGATCCAAGACTGGAGGACAGAGTCACTTATGGGGGCTACGTGTACCTCCCAGTCGATTGTTTTAGATCCAACGTTGAAGGTGACACTCAGTCCATCTTATGCCTTCAGCTCCCACATTTAGAAGGTAGGTCTTATGTAAGTTTGTGGGTTTACCTCCACAGAAACTCTGATACAGCTTCACAGAGACTACAGTTGTCTGAGCTCCGGTGTCCACCACATCCTGTGTTGGAATTCTGATTACAGTCACAGGAAACTGTAGACTCTCATCCTTGTTTTTTTGTGCAGCTAATCTATAGCCCCTGCAGTTGGTGATCTGGATTTAGTGTACCTTCTGACCATGACCATTAGTCTGGGTCTTTGTCACTATGGTTATGTGCAGCTGTTGGGCAATCTCATGCAGTCCATCCTGAGGTGTCCGGGTTTCCACATTTAAACATGAACCAACTGCATGGTTTGGGCTTGGTGACTGGGAGTGCATTTGGCTGAGATGCATCTGATGATGGTTTTGCTTTCTCTCTAGCAGCAGGGAAAGTTGCTCTAGTTTGTTGGTGCTCTGCATATGTAGACAGGAAATGTTTAAACTGAAGCTGTAGGTCCCCTACTGTATGTGCAAGGGTTTTGACTTGGTCTGTCAGTGTAGCAAACTGTTCATGTTCATGAGCCTCTACACACATTTGAGCATCTGCAAGGGAGCATGGATCTCGGTTCATAACTTCATATGCCACTTTTTGATTTCCTAGAACTTTAAGGAAGGCATCAGTTGCCAGTTGTTTTTGCAGCTGAAGAGCCAATCCTGGATATGCAAGTGTGATGAGCAGGGTTGGAATTTCATCATTTTAGGGGCAAGGCTATTTTGCCTTCCCCTTTTTTCTTTTTTAGGGGCACCAAGGCCACATGACAGGGCACAAAGGCCATTGAGTAAAATTTGATGATTTTACTTTCAGATTGATACCATAACATCCTAATTTATAATAAGACATTAAGGATTATGAATTAATATATTTTTTAATATCAATATCAAGTTTATGTTACATTAGAAAACAGTTTTTTTAAGTAGGGTTAGGGTTAGGTGATTTTGGTGACACTACACTGAATATTAGTGAAGATATTGAATATTTTCCCAATAGAAATTCCCCAAAATTATGGCAAAGCACATTTTTTCCAAACAAACAGTTGTAGCATAACCAGCAGGAGACCACTGACCATTGATGTGTGGAGTGATTTTGGTGACATTACACTGAATAATAGTGAAGTTTTTGAATATTTTTTGCAGCATCTCTTTTCGCTCTCACAGATGGCTGACCATAGAGAACACTGTTATTTGTCGAGCCCGGACAACCGCTTGTTTTGATGAAAATACGGTTTTAGCTCATTGTCTACCTTACTGCGGAAGTAGAGAGTCTTTGTTTGTGTTTTAACAATGTTTCGCTTATGAGTTATTGATCGGGAAGTTCGAATCTGTGAATATATTTTCAACTTTACCGAAGTGAATCCAACCACATAAGTCTTTACGTACCACATCAAACCCGGCTTAGCTCGCTTACATACCTGTGCTGTATATGTCATTCTTCTGTTTTGAGATGCTGCTGCTGTTTGAGAGGCTCAAGGCCACAGTGTGGGGCCATGGCCACCATGGCCGCCGTGAAATTCCCACCCTGGTGATGAGACATTGCACCTCTTCTGCATATTCAGGGTCCCTTTTCCCAAAACAGTGAGTGAAGTGCTACACTAAGAGCAAATAATCCTCCCTTGTAAGTTCTGGCAGCAGACACATAGTATTGCAGCTCCTCTTAAACATTCATGCAGCCTGTCCACTCTGTCTGCAGGACTCCATCCATACTTCCTGGCCTTCCTCAAATGGCAACAAGAAAGAGCCTCAGTTATCATTTCCGTGAAATGCAGCAAGTTTAGGTCTATGCACTTCCTGCAAAGTGTGCTGACCGTTGTAGCCAGAGCCATACAGCTGCTGCTCATCATGGTAGGGAAACAAGCATTGGGTTTTACACTCAGAGTCTCTAGTTTCTCTCCGTCTACTGTGGCTGTATCCCAATTCTGGGGCTGCATCCTTCGAAGGACCCAGCCTTTGCGGCCTTCGAAGCCAGTCCTTCGGAGAGACCTTCGAAGGCTGTGTCAACTGTTGCTAAATGGGACTGTCTAGCCTTGGGAGCATTTTCTTGTTGCGTCACCAGATGTTCCCACCCTTACCCTTACGTCACAATGTCTGCCGCTCAGGCCATTTTCTTTCAAACTTTATTCTTTTTGGGGCACGCAAAGAATCTTTGGATATGGGAGGCTGTGAAGGATAGTAGCGGTGCATACTCCAAAAGAGGGAAAAGAAGGCCGCATTTGTGGGGTGCATTTGACGGAGCCTTCGAATTGGGATAGACTTAGCGCAGCGTTGTGATGTAAGTGGCCTTCAAATGCAGCCTTCGAAGGATGCAGCCCCTGAATTGGGACACAGCCCGTCAAGTTCAGTAGTGATGACCCCTTGTGTTCAGAGGAGACTCGCTTAAAACTTGGTATGTTGCCCGGATGAGTTGGGTTCTGCAGGACATAGTAGTCCATGCTTCAGCAAGCTTTGAGACCATCTCAGCCTGTGCTCGTAGTGCATTGTTTTCTGTATTTGACACATATGTGCATGGGAGGTGATATTCTGCCTTGTAAGGGGGTCTTTAAATTTGACAAATGATTTGCTGGACAAGGCAAATTACTTTTGTGTTGGAAACCACAGTTCATGTCTAGAATCTATCTATTTCCAATTTTCAGCCAGTTTGATAGGGTTAAGGCAATTTTTTTAGGAAATAGAAACACTCCAGATTTAAATGAATAAATCAGCATTCACTGTTGGTTTTACACAGGACAGGTGCAACAATGGTCACCCAGAATGTAAATCATCTCTGTTTGACGTTACAAATAACAAAACACCCGATGTGAGCTGACAAGAATATGCATCGGGCACACAACCCTCTGTGGATGTAAGTAGTATGTAACTAGTATTAGTGTCACCTGTGCTTTTCATGCTTTGACAAGCCAAAATTATTGTACATCACTACCACCTATGTCAGCACCATGTAAATGAGGCGAGATATCGATAGCTTGGTTCTATCAGTAGATTCCTGCCATGTTCAGAAGAAGGGAAAATACCTTCTATCCAATAACTGAAGTTGATTGAAGAGAGATATCAGCTCACCCATAAAACTGAAATGATAGTGTGTCTGTTTTGATTGTGTGTGTGTTTTAATTTTATTTAAGACCCAACTGATTAAGTCTATAAACAGTCCTGATCCTAGGACCAGACTCCATCTGTTGCTGCTATTGAAAGATTAGGAAGCTGGTGGATAAACTTGTTTAAAGGCTACTGGTCAATACACGGTCAGAGAAAGAGACAGTGCAACATGAACACCATACAATTCATTTTTAAAAGAAGGGTTGTAAATAAAAACAACTCACAAGATGACTTATCTGATTATTCATGTTTGGGATGAACAGACAAAGAAATAACTGAAAACCACAATTATAAACTTGTGTAGATACTATTCAAAATAGTAGAATGTATCTACTTCAAAAGTAAAAATTCATGATTTTATTTATTTTATTTCATTTTAGCAGAGTATAATAGGGCATTAGTCTGCTGAACAGCAGACTATAAACAGAGTTTGACTATTGCTTCAGAGCTTTAGTGTCAGTTCTACTCACAGATGACTAGTCACAGTCAGCATCTGCAAGCAATGTCTGTATGCATGGGTCAGATTTTCCATACAGGTGCCAACATTCTCCCATCAGATGTGTTTTTCTTTGGCTGTGGGCACGCACATCTGTCAGTCATGTGTGTGGGTATATAATGGATGGATAGTAGATATGGCTATTTGATTTGTATAGAGAACCAGCAGGAATGAGTCCTAAACCCCAGAAATTACTTAGTATTATTGCACTTCTGGTTCCCTCATCTCAAAGTCTATGGGTTTCGTCTAAAGTCCAGCATACCACAGGCTGATGATATTACACATTTTGTTCTTTGATATAAAATAGGCCAGTGAATGGCCAGCAATAATTATAAAGCGCTTACATGTCTTAAAAACGGCGGGTGGCTGTCTAAATGGGGCTGCAGAGGTTGTCGAGGACACCACTATGTAACAACACCTTTTATAGTATTAAACTATGGTGTGGCTATATGGAAATGTAAATATGTCACCAGATATTAAAGAAAAACATTTGATTTTATGCTTCATGAGAACCAGCAGACCTGCTGACCTGAGGTGCCCTTCAAGTGCCTTTCCAGTTCTCTAATACAACCCACAGATGCAGTGAATACAAGTTGTAAGACAGACAGCGTTATATACACATCCCATGAAATGAAACCATTTGGATTGGGATTTCGAAATATCTCAAGCAAAATAACGTTTCGCTTCTGACCAACTGAGTACATCTTCTGTACAACAGAAACCATGATTTAATAATGTTAGCCTTGGAACAAGGAAAACACAATCCATTGTACTAATGATGCAGAACACAGAGGAAATGATCAAAACTGGGTTCAGCACGACAGGCTACATCACTCTTGATGTATTTCAATGTGTGCGAGTGTCAGAGCCTTTCATGTCTTGTTCAATATTACTCAGACTGATGAATAACCAGACATCTGTTTCTTTTACTTTTGTTGACCTGTCATCACGCGTCATCTCATATCCTCCAATCAGCTTTCCATTTAATCTCTCCATCCCTTTCTTTGTGTCCGCTCTAATCCTGTTTTTCTTTCATCACATCCCTCTTTTCCTTTCATCTCTCTAACCCACATTTGTTTTTTTCTTTTCAGCCTGGTCCTGTATCACAACTGCAACTGTAATCACTTTGTAACAGACCACTGTCATTTCTACAGTGTGTTTATACCCCCATGTCAGGTAACACCTTTGGCCCACGAGAACTGCCAAACACAGGCATTAAAAAAGGGCTTAGTATCACCGGCATTAACAGACATATCCATGCTTAATATGAACACGACTGGTGGATAATTCTGTTCAGTCGAAAGTGTTCAGTGATACTTGGGGGGTTGTGGTTATCAGTATAATAAAACAATTTCAGTAGAACAATCATTGCTGTGTAAGGGGTTAACTGACGTGTACGATAGCAACCAATGAGTGTTTTTTGTTGAATGGTTGAGACCCGGATGTTACCTGAGCTGAAGAACAAGTAAAGTTCATGCTAACCTAATTCCCTGCCTTGTTATTATTATAATAACACTACAGAAATAATGTGTTAAATAAAGTGTTTGACTTGATCCGACGGGGGAAATGTGCAAGAATACACCTCTACGTGACGTCCGTGAGAGTAAAAGAACGGTGCTGACGAAGCTAGCTGTGCCGCCGGACCAGACGTGTGGTCGCAAAGTGTAAAGGCAGCGGAGGGTGAGTCCAACAGAAGAGTTGAAAACAAACTGTGAAACGACATCGAGGAAGCTCAGGCAGCAGAACCCGCTGCAGCACCTGTTCCCACAGTAGGCAACATCCAGCTGGCTCATCCAGGTAAATTTGACTTTGGTAAAGCAAGTGAGTGGCCAGAATGGATAAGACGTTTTGAGCGCTTTAGAATTGCATCAAGCCTGGATAAACAGTCATAAGAATACCAAGTAAATACACTAATGTACACTATAGGCGATGAAGCTGAAGACATATTGAATGTCCTGTCTTTAGAGGAGGATAAGAAGAAGCGTTTGAGAGGCATTGTGTGAGTAAACATCATTTTTGAACGAGCATGGTTTAATAGACGAAGCCAGGAGCCAGGAGAGAGTGCCGAATCGTTTATAACAGCCGTCTATAGATTAGCGGAACATTATGCTTTTGGAGACCTGAGAGAGGAACTAATCAGGGATAGAATTGTTGTCGGACTACAAGATGCAAGGCTGTCAGAGTCACTGCAGATGGATCCTGAACTCACATTATCAAAAACTGTTGCCAAAATGCGCCACCAAGTGGAAATAAAAAAGCAGCAGCCTATACTGCGTGGCAGATTGGATGAAAGACAGTCTTGGATGCTATGACGGGGAGGAGGCTGACACAAAAAAGGGCTTATGGAAAAAAACTCAGTTCAGCATATAAGAAAAATAAAAACAAGGACTCAGGCTGTGGGAGATGCAGCCATGTAACACGGCATCCAAGGGAAAAATGTCCTGCAGAATGACGCAAATGTAAAAGAAAAGGACATTATGCACGGAGATGTCGGACTACTGGAGGTGTCAATGAGATCCAAGAGGATTCAACAGATGATGATGTGGATAATGCTTTCCTTGGAGCGATAATGTTTAATGTAACAGTGTTGATAATTAGTGGTGAGAAACTCTGGAATTAAATGGAGAGGACAAGGAATTCAAGCTTGACACTGGAGCTGGAATTACAGCTATACCAATACACCACTACTCTGCAGATAAGCATGGGACTCTCCTGCCGCCAAAGTTCCCTCTGTATGGTCCAGGCAGACAGCGTTTGGATGTAAGAGGGTACTTCAAAGGCAAACCAGAAATCAGAAATAGGACAACTGAACAGGATGTTTATGTTGTGGCCAAACTGATGAGACCACTGCTAGGCCTCCCAGCCATGGAGGCTTTGTCACTTGTTAAACGTGTACACACAGTACAGGTGGGTGAAGACATTAAAAATAGTTACCCCATTGTTTTCAAAGGACTTGGAAAGCTGAAATATCCATACAAGAAAGAACTAGAACCAGGAGCCACACCATATGCCCTGTCTGCCCCACGTCGAGTCCCCCTCCCACTGAGAAATAAAGTCAAGGCAGAGTTGGATCGGATGGAAGCAATGGGAGTGATATCTAAGGTCACTAAACCCATTCCATGGTGTGCAGGGCTAGTAGTAGTGCCCAAAGCTGGCTCAAAAGAGAAACTCAGACTGTGTGTTGATTTGACATCCCTGAACCAGTGGGCCAAGAGAGAGAGAGATATATTTTACCAGCTGTTGATCACACTCTAGCTGCATTCTCAGGAGCAAAGGTTTTCACCAAACTAGACGGACTGGAGTGCTGTGCTGGCACAGTGTGTCACGCGGACGGTATCATGGTGTATGGCAAGGATAAGGCTGAACATGCAACCAGGCTGCACCAGGTCCTCAGGACACTGAGGGATGAAGGACTGACTTTGAACAAAGATAAATGTGAGTTTTCCAAGAGTAAAATCATGTTTCTTGGACACTGGGTTAGTGCAGAGGGAGTGAACCCACACCCAGGCAAAGTCAAGGCCATACTGGAAATGCCAGAGCCATCATGTGTTGCAGATGTCAGAAGAGTAATGGGCATGGCTAATTACTTAGGCACGTTTCTCCCACACCTCTCATCATTCTCTCGTCCTCTGAATGAACTGCTGTCAGAGAAAACGGAATGGTGTTGGGGAGCACCCCAGCAAGAGGCTTTTCAGAAGCTGAAGGCAGAGCTTAGCTCACTGAGAGTCCTTGCTGTATACTCACCCACTGCAGAGGCACGTGTAGATGCATCATCCTTCGGCCTCAGAGCTGTTCTCCTTCAGCAGCAGCCAGAGAGTGGAGACTGGCAGCCAATAGTCTTCATCTCTAGAGCTCTGTCAGATACTGAGAAACACTATGCTCAGATTGAGAAGGAAGCATTGGCTGTGACCTGGGCATGTGACCGCCTTCAGTTATACCTGCTGGGCATGAGGTTTACAATAGAGACAGATCACAAACCCCTGTAGAGGCAGTATCTGTCCCTAGCTGGGGATCTTCTCATGAAAGGACAAAGGATTGTCATCCCCAGCTCACTTAGAGAAGACACACTTGACATCCTCCACCACGGCCACCAGGGTATAGTTAAGTGTCATGCTACAGCCCGTGAATCAGTCTGGTGGCCAGGGCTTTCTTCTGCCATTAGCCAGAAGGTAGAAAACTGCCCCACATGCACAAAACACAGAACGACACAGAGAGAGCCGCTCCTGACTACTCCTGTACCTGAGAGGCCGTGGCAACGTGTGGGTACAGACATATTCATCTGGGACAAGAAAACTTGTATCGGTTGACTATTTCTCTTGGTACATTGAGGTTGCCTTCCTCAATGTTGCAACAGCCAGCACAGTAATAGCAGCCCTGAAGAACATCTTTGGAAGTCATGGTGTTCCAGACCCTCACGTCCGCCCATGAGAATGGACATTTAAAGACACTGGACTTAATTGGGCTTAAAAGCTATTCAAGCAAAGACATGACAAAAAAAGAGAGAATTGTGTGTGGTGAAAAAAAAAAAAAAGAACACTTGATGTGATTTTGAGTTTATTTGAACTGAAGAAAGCCACAGTGTTATTGTTTCATTTTGAGTTGTTTATGGTTCAGGAAGATTCTTTATGTATTCAGTAATAAGGAAAACAAAGGTGCATTGTTCATTAATGGAAGAGAATGTGTGTGTTCTTACTAAAAGGGGGAGATGTTGTGTAAGGGGTTAACTGACGTGTACGATAGCAACCAATGAGATTGTTTGTTGTTGAATGGTTGAGACCCGGATGTTACCTGAGCTGAAGAACAAGTAAAGTTCATGCTAACCTGACTCCCTGCCTCGTTACTATAATAATAATACAACAATCATCCCGTTACTTATTATTATTATTATTATTATTAAGAAACTTCCTTAATTATATAACACACAGCTGAGTAGTAATGTCACCTGTGTGCGACCACTATTGTTGTCCTGTTGGTGCAGACCTTGGCCAGTGAAGCCTGGATATTCCTCTCAGTCTGGGTGTCCAGTGAAGAAGTGGCCTGGTGGAGCAAACACAGTGCTGTATAAAGGTTAAACGTTCATTTATTTGTCTTTATGCTACATAAGAGTGTAGTGGAGTGTCGTATTGAGGATGAGTTCAGGAGTTTCACAGCCTGGGGAATGAAGCTACTCTGTAGTCTGGTGGTATGGCAGTATAATCAATTTAAGACTTTTTGTGGCAATGTAAACCAATAGAGACAATTTGGCTACTAATTGATAAAACATGGTGGTGTGTTGATTCTGGTGGCCTCTGTGGACAAAATATTACAATGGTGAAACAAATGACCTTTTTGTAATTGCTGTACTACCAGACTGCAGAGCAGCATCTTTTCTCTCAGCAGGGGAGTCGCATCTTTCGTCTCCTTAAATAAGGAAGGAATTTGGGATACAGGCTATTCAAGGATGTTTTATTACTGGACACAGTGTTGGAGGTAGAGCCCTGTTCATTCCTATGATAGCTGCTCAGTGTTGTTTTGAAGCCAAAAAAGCTTGACTTCCCGTATATGGAAATACCTGGATCACTGAACTTCCAGTTAACGCCCAGTTAACTTGAATGAGGGTAAAATATTTTAATCGTGCAGCTTTTCTAGATTTTCATATTGGACTGAATGGCTGAACATTATGACATGACTCATTTATGTGAATTGAATAAATTATCCATCTTTTCACACTTTTTTCCCAGTGGGTCTATTGTTGTTTTCTCTTCTGTGCAGGGATTGTCTAACTGTTGCATTCGTGACGTGAAACCTGACGTTAGTGATATACGACGTAACACTTAAGATAAAAATCGCAGACAGGCTGCCTTGCCTGCAGGAAGTGGGAATATGGAATAGGCATTTTTGGGATATTGACCTGCGCTTAAAAAACCTGTGTAGACTTGCTCATTTTGATGGGAAAGCGGTATAGCAGCCCTCCACTTTTTCCCCATTTCTACTGTCATGTTCACTGTTTTCTCAGCTGTCTCTTCATCTGTCTCTTCTGCTCTCTCAAACTCGGTGTCCTCTGGAGTCTCATTCTCCTCTGCTGTGTCATTCCCAATCAAATTCACAGTCTCCTCCACTGTTTCCACAGACTCCTCTGATGCTGACCCTTTGCTGTTCAGAATGCTTCTTTCCTGACACATTTGAGACGGATACAAAAGTTATGTTATGAAAGAATGACCCACACAGTGTCAAATACTAGCTAGGACCCTGTAAATCCCCTTAGCCCATAGTATCAATAAGCTCACAAGCAAAGGAGTGTTTAAACTGAATCTGACACTAAAATGAAAAATTACTAATACAATGACTAATAACTCTTTTCATCACGGCTGTTTGTTGTCAAACCCACCGCATTCAGCAACCCATCCTTTGCTTAGTAACCGCTGTTCACCAGCCTGTATAAGGTTAACTTGCTCCTCAGTGGCTATTTAAGAATGTTTTTTATTAATCTAGAAAAATAACATAGGTCATATCAAAATGAGGTGGTTACCTACCACTTGAACCAATGGCATTATTCAGCTCAGAATATTTAGTGAATGTTTCTACTCCTGAGATGGTGACGGCATGAGCCGCCCTACTCTACCTCTGATTGGTCAGTGCTCAGTGCCTTTTGTTAGGTTGGTTAGATTCATGCATGATGACTGATGATTGGTTAAGGTTAATATCTGGGTAAGCCAATCAGAGGTTGAATAGGCATAGCAGCCACAACGGCTCATGTTTTTGTTCCTATAGCTCCAAAGTAGAAGAGAAACAGACCAACAGCTTTAAGTTTGAGTTTGTTTTTAAAAATTAGTTACAATCTTCATATACTATTACAGGCTTTTATTTCCATGTTGATGGATGCTTTGTTTCAATACGACAACACAAATGTCCATTACGACATTAACAGGGAACCTGATATGTCTCGCCCTGCCAGACAGTGAATATCATTTTATAAGTTTTATGTTTGTACAAACTAGGCAGGAAAGTGTGTGAGCCAAAACACAGGTATGTCAGCTGCTAGTCTGCATGTCGGTAAAGTTGTTAAAGGTCCCATATTATACTGTTTTTCATCAATTTCATACAGCTGTCAGAGGTCCAACAACACTGTATTCGATATGCATCGCCTCAAACCCATCCGTGGTCCTGACTTTCAACTGTTTAAAAGTCGCTCTACTGAGCTCTCCTGAGAGCAGGCTGTTTCTGTGCCTGCACCTTTAAATGCTAATGAGCTCCGTTTGTCAACACCTACGTGGAGGGTCTTTCCTGCTAAGTCATTCTCAGGGAGAGGATGCCGTTTGCATTAGTAGCATGCGCTAATGTTTACGGTGGATGTATCGCTATGGCTCATGGAGATTTTATCGTTCACCCATACCAGTTTGACCCAGAATCGGACCCAGAAGGAGAGGCTGCTGAAGAAGTACAGACTCTGTGGCTGCAGGAGGACGTTTCAAAATGGTTAGTGTGTCTGAATAATGTTAGTTTGTTCATATGTGTTGTTACAGTTACTACCATGTAACTAATGGCTAACAGCTAGTGAAAGCTGTGTTTGTCTCCAACACAGTCTCTAAACTCACACTGTCCGCATCGTCTCTGTCTCCAGTCTGCACGTTTCCAGACTTTTTACTGTGACAACCAAGCTTCCTCATAATATTATTAACATTAAACTTGCTTCAAACGCCATTGCATAGTGGACTAAAGCAGAGCTAACTAGTTAGCCAATTCCCGGCTGACTTCACCATACTTGTAACCCTTTTACGAGGGTCAGTGTCGAGGCAAAGCCAGCTTTGTACTGACCCTCGTTATTGAAGCAGTCAGATGTGAAGTGGTTAGCACACACATACAAGCTAACACGAACCGCAGCCAGCACGTTTTTGTTAAAAAATGAAACGCAACCACTGTCTCTTCTGTTGTTCTGTAGCTGGGACAGAATATAGGCACTGATGTTGATTTTTTTTACAACTGACACCAGAGTAATTTGCGTGTCTAGCTCTGAGCGATGACATTGCTGAACACTGCTATCTCACAATGGACACACCAAACTTCACCTCGGGGAGGAATGCCCCCCTTTCGGATATCTCCTATCACCGCGCAGAGGAGGCGTGACTATGATAATGACTCCATGTGTTACGTAACGAAAAGAGCTGAATCTGAACAGCCTGTAGAAGCACCGTTTTACCAGTGGGTGGGCTGCAGAGACAATGCAGGAATCGCTTGCTTTCCTCATTCTGGGAGTTGGCAGGCTCAGGGAGGACCAGCTTATATATGTAGAGGCCAAAGAAAACATGGTTTTCATAATATGGGACCTTTAAAAAGCAAATATGTTAAGGTCATATTGATGACTTTTTTTTCTTCAAAATAACACATCTACAGAGTTTGTGGAATGGTGCAAAACCAATCCAACACCAACCCCTTACCTCATCTAGCAGAATGATCTGAGGCTCCTTCAGGATGGTTCGGGCGATTGCCACTCTCTGCTTCTCCCCACCACTGAGCTTCAGACCTCTCTCCCCAACCTCTGTGTCATACCCTGGTGGGACACAATGCCAATATCTTCATTATCATCATCCTTATTCAGGTGCTGGTCACATTTAGCAACATCAGCAGTGGCGTCATTAGGCCTATTTTAGGGGGGCTGAATCCCTAAATAATTTGGGGTTTTTATTAATTTTATTTTGTATTAATTCATTATTTTTTTTATACAAAAGTGCAGACAAATTCAATATAAAGTGGCCAGAATATGAGTTTAAATAAATAATCATATAACCTCTCATTATTCTCTTAAATGATGATCATAAATATGTCAGTTTCCCTTCACTTCATAAGGTAGAGAGAGTGCGTCTTTATCCAATCCATTCCACATGTAGAGAATGCCCACATCACCTTGCTTGCACATGGTACCTGCAGCTTGTGTACCTTGAAGCACACAGAGCGACTAGAACAGCATGAGGAGAAGAACGTGAATGAAGAAGAATGGATTAGAAATAAGAACGTTTTTTAATAAAGTAAGTATCCATCACTGCTGGTAGTAACAGTTAGTTAGCTCCGCCCCCAGCTAACAGCAGAAAGTCCCATGTGATTAATGAACCAAGTGCTCCTTGTTTGACAAATAAAAACCTAGCATGCACACGATAGACAATCTCTGCGCACGTCTCACCTTTGTTGTTTCACGGTCAAAAGTTACATTCCAGCTCTAAACGTACGCTGCTACTTAGCTAGCTAGTTAGTCTGAACTGCATTGTGAAGGCCCTGGTTGTTTATAGAGTTCAGTGTGCACTCTTTTTACCATATACTATCTTTGGGGTGACTTCGGAGCATCAGCAGTGTTTCTCACTTTACGCATGGATACACACCATGAAACAGGAGCTGAGCAAATTCAAGTATGATTATCATCAGTGGACAATAATAATAATAATAATAATACACTAATAATAATCACTCCACCACCCCTATTGACCTGTAGGAGTCAGGGCAGAGGAGCACTGCATTTGTGATGCAGACAGTCTTGGATTTTTATGGAACTCAATATGAATATGAAATATGAAACATTTCAGTCAAGGTGCCCCATATAAGACTTATTTAACTTGAGCTTTCATTGAGGAGAGTAATTTATCAATTAATATTACTTTAATTAGAAGTAATTAAGTAATATTTTTCCAGGCTTGAAATTACAACCATTTTAGCCACATATGTGCCCAAAATGTAATCTGTGCAACTTCAAAATATTTGGGAGCAAACAATTATTGTGTTGTGAGCGAAAGTCATGGCATTAGCATCTATGTTGCTCAGTTATTAATTCAACTCATTGTGTTTCAATGTATCTTGAAGGGTCAGGCAGAAGGAGATGCTGAGGGAGAAAAAGATCAACAGGCAAGGTCAAGTCAGAGAGAGCCAGGGGATCCAGAGATGGATCAAGAGGCAGAGGAAGATCAAGTAATCACAGAGAGAGAAGGAGAGCAAACAGACCAAGAGAGTGAAAATGATGAAGCAGCTGCAGCAACTCGCTCCACTACAGGGTTTGATTTAGGTGACAAAGACACAAGGCCCAGACAGATAAAGCTGAAGAGATGCCCACAAGATACTTTTGGTATGCAGAAGAGAGAATTTCACCACAGCTGGTTTGAAAAGCAAGACTGGTTAGAATATTCAGTCAACCAGAATACAGCTTTCTGCTTCCCATGTAGAGTGTTTAATAACTTCTCGGTCTTTGTTAGCTGTTTGTGAAATGTTGTGCTTGCGTGCTACGTTTGCTCACATCCTGTGCATCTCTTGGGGGCGAAGCCTCCCCTGTCCTTCAAACCTAATGACGCCAATGAACATCAGGATTCAAAATGGGTG
Organism: Diplodus sargus; assembly: GCA_903131615.1. Classification (NCBI taxonomy): domain Eukaryota; kingdom Metazoa; phylum Chordata; class Actinopteri; order Spariformes; family Sparidae; genus Diplodus; species Diplodus sargus. Next base: position 587,107 of record CAEMYA010000106.1, read on the forward strand.
CTGTTACAGGTTTGCATCAGCAAACAAGTCCAAGTCAGGTTGCCAAAAGCATTTTCACCATTATCATGTACACACACTCACACACCCCTGCCTGACCCTGAGGTAGCTCCAGTATCCTGGTGTGTATGTCTGCAGCCATGGCAGCTCTCTCCACCTCCTGGTTGCCAGCAGTAACACGACTGTAGCGGATGTTGTTGCCGATGGTGTCGTTGAAAAGTACCGTATCCTGGGGAACCACGCCGATGTAGGACCTCAGAGAGGACTGGTACACCTTAGAAAGAGAAGGGTATTTGCATTTTAGGCTTTGGTATAACTGCTTTATATGGCAGCGAGGTGAGAGGTATACAACCTTAACAAGACTGAACCAAATGGGACAAATTTGGAAAGTTCTGTAAAAGTATCCTGCAGGTGAAGAGAAAACTCTGTGTGCAGAGCTGATATGGGCCAATATCCTCATCTATTGATATTGTCATATTAAGACAAGTGACTGTCGCTTTCTCATGCCCTTTGTGAACAGACGTTGAACCCACAATGAGGATCCCTCTGCATTAGCCATTTAAATCATTACACGACGACCACCTCAGCTCCAGGAAACGCAGTGAGAACATTCGACCCAACCAAATTATGATCAAAAAAGAGAAAACAGGAATTATTGGACAGAACTAATAAAATTCCAGAACAAAATGGAAACATATGCAGCCCTAAACAGAGAGTACACTGTGGCAGCCGACTTGACGCAAAACAGAGAACAACTTGGCAGTGGAGGTAGGCCAACACAGACAGACCTGCTGTCCAGAAGAGAGGTTGTGTTCTCACTCCCATAAGAGCGGAGGCAGAGCTGCAACAAATGTATTGAAGATCAATATTTTTCTAGAATAACAAATATTCCCAGGGTTCCCTCATCGACATGACTCAGAGTGACTTCCAGTCCTAGTGAGTGAGAGGGAGGACTGCTGTAGACTGGCAGCAAAGTATGAAGCAGCTCACCATGAGCTCTGCAACTTGGTGAGCCCCCTGTCCCACATGATCACTGTTGGGTTACGTTACTTTCAACAGTAACTCGTTACATTACAAGATTACTGCCATTAAGGTGTTATCGACTGAGAAAAGTAATATGTTGGAGTACTTAAGAGATACCAAAAATTACAGTCAGTATGCTGTATGTAGTGTTGTTGTATCGAGATCAGTCTTGGTGTCAATACTGGCCTCAAGACCACTTTTTGAAGGTCTCATCTCAGACTTGACCAAGTCTTTACTCAGCCTTGGCTGGGCGTTGGACAAAGATTACTCTGGATATTTATTTGAAGACCAGTGAATATGATGACTGCAAAGATATCATATCATATTTTGTAATTGTTTTATACCCCCTGTACTTAATCATGGTCTCTATAACCCCTTTCACACAGGTGGAGCCAGGTGTGGAGGAGCAGACTATTCTCCATGTTAGGACACTGGGACATGAAATAGCGTTTAAACGGCTATCATCAAAGTTCTGCAAAACATCTGCACAGAATATGTCCCATTGCTGTTGGACACAGATCTAAAATGCCAAAGCTTTCTTTCTGCGGTGGGACCTTTGTGCATGGTTTGCAGCTGCTGCATACCTTTGTTCTTGCCTATATTAATTGCCACTCTTTCGTTGATATTGTGGACACGTCCAAATCCATGTTGTATTGATGTCAACACAAAATCAGTCATTACGGAGCAGTCTGTAGCCTCATACCCAGGTGCTGTCCCTCACCCAAACCATACAAAGTATTTCCAACATGTGTGGAAACGTCTGACACAAACAATCTCCGGTTGTCTGCTGCATGTGTGAACAAGCAAATGTGGACAATATCCTGATCTGTCTCTCTGGATATTGTCTGGAGTTCAAATGGGAAAGGGGCTTATGAGACAAGACAAGAGTCACCAAGAAAACCTAATGGTACATTTCAACATCTACACTGATCAGCCATAACATTATAACTAATGACAGGTGAAGAGAATAACACAAGGTGTCAGAGCACACATTGCATTGCAGCTTGCTGTGTGTGGGGCTGCATGTTAGCATCAAAATTGGACCGCAATGGAAGAAAGTAGCCTTCTGTGCATTTTGCACACTAACTAAACCCCTTCATGAAAGCAGTAGTCCCTAATAGCAATGGCCTCTGCTGCCACACTGCAAATATGGTTCAGGAATGGTTTGATGAACACAAGGTGTCGACCTGGCCGCCAAATCCCCCAGATCTCAGTCCAATCGAGCAGCTGTGGGATTTGCTGGACAAACAAGTCCCATCCATGGAGGCCCCATCTCGCAATTTACAGGATTTAAAGGATCTGCGGCTAACATCTTGCTGCCACACCTTCAGAGTTCTTGTTGAGTCCATTTCCCGATGGATCAAAGCTGTGTTTTGGTGGAAAAGCGGGGAACTACATAATAGAGTAGTGTCACAATCGCATATTTTTGTAGGCTAACCCTGAAGCATCGCATCCAAACACAAATTCTATGACACTTTCACGTTTTGTTCAGCAGGTTAATCTTCAGCGATGATCACCACATGATTTTGAAAGTGTAAATCATATCTCTAGAAGTAAAAAGCTAATATTAGGTTACAAACGGACTAAGCGTCTTACTGCAAAATCACTCTATAGGTTTTCTGTAAACTGATCAATGTACAAGTTGCAAAGTTAGAGTTAGAATAGTTTGTAACTAAAGTGGGCCTGTATAGGCGGACTAGTGAGTTGATGAGTCTCTGTGTCGCTGTGATGACGTTTAATGTTCCCGACAACCCCTGTAGTCTCACTCAGACACTTGTCAGCAACCATCATTTTTCAGACAAGGAGACACTTATGATTAAATTGTGGCACGTTTCATTATGTCTTTTATGTTGCAGAACAGAACGAGATGTAAATATCTTTAGCCTGTGGTAACAGACCTTATTTCAGATATTTCACTGAAAACCAAGTAAACAAACTCACAGACTTTGAGTCGAGGGCTCAAATGCAAACTGATTTCCAGATGCAGATGGTTATAATGTTATGGTTGATTGGTGTAAATATTCAAACCCCATCAATATGTGATTTTTGAGGCCAATACCAATGCCAATATTATGAAGAATTTTGACACTGTTATATCAGCTGATACACACACAATTTACAACAGTAAACTTTCATTTTTATAAATCACCCTAAGCATCTTCGTCTGCATCATGACAACCACAAAGTCTCATATCGGCCGATATTGGACACATACACACTGGTACCGATATAGCTCTGATAGGCCAATATCAGCTGACAATATTGACCAACCAATCTACAAGTCAGGCTCTAATATATATAGCAATACAAGTTAATGACGAATGAAATGAATTTTCATTTGTCTTCTGTGGATGGTTTCCTGGGAATGTGGATTTTTCAGATCAGTTTCAGAGTGCATTTGGTCTACAGATTCCACATTGTATTATGTGTCATGAAGTGAGGGTCTTGGTCTCGCATTGGTCTTGGTCTTGATGCGTTCCTGCCCTGCCCTGGTCCTGGTCTTGACTTGATCTCAACCCCTAAAGTCTTGGTCTGATCTTGGTCTTGGTTAAGGTTGTCTGTGTATGCTGAACTGGGTAGAATTCTCTCTCTACATGCTTTTTTTCTCTCTCAATAACACACACGCACAGACATACACACACACTAACACACACAGCATACATCTACATAAATGTTGCATGGCTTAATTTATCCTATACTATATAATGCATGCTGCCCCAGGTCACAGACAGCACATGTCCTGAACCTTTCTGTCCCTGTCCGTCCATCTCTTAGGTCTCCATACTGCACACTATAGCGATGCAACTTCAAGGTCCAAACCAACATATATTTATATGTCTAAAGCTAGCTGAGAGGTAAGTACAGCTGGGGAGAAGTATTGTAGGGAAACCTGGATAAACTGACTTCTAAAATAAACTGCAACCACTTACAACACACAACCCTGTTTTCCTCAGCTATCAAGAGGAGACAGCTCAGACTAGAAGGGACTCAGTCGAACTTGGTGTGATCAGTTCAGATCCAAACCATATTGGTATCAGCGAAAAAGTCGTAAAGTTTTTCCCACATTTAAGAATCTTTTTATGTATCTGTCTCTTGATCTCCAAAAATAATTTCCGGTTTTTCAGTGACTCTTTGGTCAGTGTGGAGTATACTTTGCGTCTTTCCTGTGGAAAGTTTTCCTCTGCAGCCACAACAATACACATTCCATTTCCTGCACCAGCTCGGTTTGGCTGGTAATCACTCACTTTCCCTTAATTTCATCTTTGCAGTTTACTTTTGGTATTTATTCCACTCAAGAACAACACAACATCTGTTTCTGATAGAGGAGAGCTAAGAGAGTTCCAACACCAAATGTTCAAAAGCAGGAGACAGATGGAGAGGGTAGAGAAAAAAGGGGGATAAAAACAAAAAAGAGGCTTTTAATGTTTTCATTAAGATTTCAACTGAGGAACAACGAAGGAAATATTAGTGTAAGACAGCTGTCCTCGCACACAAGAAATACAACTACATGATAGTAAGCCTGTAAAATGATGCAGTATTTGCCAAATACCTTCAGCACTTAACAGAATTGCTCATTGATGCCCGTACTTTAAGTCATTGACAACTTTTTTTTAATTAAACCACAATCCATTCACAACCTTAACCATGTGCTTTGTGTTCCCAAAACATAACCATTAAAAGGAAAATAAAGAAGTCTTTGAAGTAGCTGCTTCAAAAGATTTGTTCTAAAATTAGTCCAGACCAGGCAATAGTCCTATAATTTGGGAAATACACTAATTCACTTCCTTCTTGAGAGTTATTAGCTGACCATACTATAAAACAGGATGTATTGTGCATGACGCTAGTTTGTTCCATTCTCCACGAGACTGCATATCCCACCGAGAGCGCTACAGATGCGGAGCGTGCTGCCGGTTACAGTAGACCTCCTGAGGTTTTGCTTATTCCGTCCCATTCTCCTTGATTTGTGTGCTTTTGCCATGTGTGAGTAGGCTACGTACTTTAACATAAATTTACCTAAATGTGCGATGCAGTGAAGTAAAATGTGATCCCGAAATGGAACAGGGTGTTTTCTTTCAAAAGTTCAGACGTACTATGCTGTTCCTGTATTTCACTTCCTGCCCTGCACGATCTGCTCTGTTCAGCTTCATGTCAACGGCCCATCTCAATAAAATATAGACTAGCCGTGTGTTTTTTAAATAAGCACCATTATCTCTATATTCTAAGTATTTGTTGTTGTGCCTCATCACTGTTGGCAGTCATTTCATCTCCGATTGGTGTGTGGCTGTTTGGCTTCCGCCATTTCTGCCTTCTGATGTTGTCACAAAACACCTCGTACTGGGTGCTGACGGAGCTAGGTTACCTTATTCAAGTCTTTGTCTTTTCTAAGGTAAGCTAACCAGCTGCTGGGAGAAGCTTAAAGGTCATATTCTTTACAGTTTTATGGAGATTAATCATTTCAAAATAATACATCTGAAGAGGTTGTAGATAAGTACACAGCTTTTGTAGATGTTAGCCAAGACCTCCAGACAGTAATTTAAATTTGGTAAGACCAGTGAACACTAGATAATGTGCAGTGATTTTTGACTGAGATGCTTCATGACAGTTGAGATTGTACATGTTCTATGTGAGGTTTCCAGCAGATTTTGTGGTCTATTATCACACCTAGAAATGTATGTGCATAAAGTCTCTCAATATTCGCACCGTCCGTCTTGACCTGTACTTGATAATTTATATACAATCACCAAACTACATGATCGTAGTTTTGCTTAAATGTAATGATAATTCATTACTGTCAGACCACCTTTTTCATTTGCTCATTTCAGACGTGATTAACTTAAGAGTCTGCTGCAAATCCTCTCCAGCACAAAAAAATATTTGTGTAATCCGCTAGTAATACAAATTTTAATAATGTTGACGGTTTACATCTGCCATTAATGTAGAATATGAAAAGAATTGGCCCCAACACTGATGCCTGGGGGACTCACAAACAATGTCCAAACATGACGACATGCACTCACAAACACACAAACTGTTGCCTGTTATCTAGATAATCTCTTAGCCAGTTCAAAACAATCCCCCTGATAACACACCGTTCCAATTTATTCATTCATCTGTCATAACTGATTGTATCGAATGCTTTTTTGAGATCAATAAATACACCAGCTGAATTTCTTTTGGTTTAAAGAGTTTGGGATTCCTTCATCTGTTGGATCTGAATCCGTATTGACTGTCAGTTAGTCAAATGTATTTACTTATTGGAGTCTACCAGTTTGGAGGGATACATTACAGATGTATGTTAGTGGTTTAACAATTTCCTCAATGATCTTTTTCACTATTCTCATGTCAATGTCATTAGATTCAGTTGTTTTTATATTCACGAACAGTCTCTATATTTTCACTCTCGTCCATTGGCGTAAGAAACATCGAAGGCCGTGGCATCAAACAGGCCACCAAGGCCATGTCATCAGCATTTTTAAGGAGTGTCAGTCCGTTCCTATTGCAGGTTATTTCATTTGTGTATATGGAGGATGGGTGGCAAGACACAGCCCTGTCGGACTCGAGTATTTAAAACAATGTTGCTGGATTTAAAACCATCAACTTTTACATGTTTGGGTCTGTCCTTACCCTTAAATCCTTAATCCATAAAACCAGTGTTGTGTTGACTTGTAGACCTTGAAGGTGGTCCAGAAGTGTGTTTGTGTATACTGTATAAAAAGCAGATGAGAAATCCATAAATAAGATCCAAACATATGAGTTTGAAACGTTGAGGTGCCTTGCCACTGTGTCCAGAAGGATTTGGCTGGCATCCTCAACTCCTTGTTTCGTCTTGTAGGTGAACTGTACCGGGTCCCAGCTTTCATCCACCATGGTGGTAAGCTCCTCAGCGACCACCTCCCTCTGCACTTGCAGAAGATGAAGGTGAGTGCCACAGGTCTGAAATCATTCATGGCATTGGCATGAGGCTTTTTTTGGAGTATTGACAATGGTTGTCTCCTTCCATGCCCCGGGGAGAAAGCTAGATGCCAGGAACTGCTGGAAAAGCTGATCTACCACATGGCCCAGCTGGACCGCACACTCCCGCTGCACAAAGCCCTTGAGCCCATCTGGTCCAGAGGCTTTCTTAGGATGTGGCTTAGAGAGGATGGAGACAACCTTCCGCTCCTCCACACTGACTGGAGCAGGGGCGTAGCTGTATTGGTAGTGTCAGTGCTGTTGAACCTGGCACAGACGGTGTTGAGCTGCTCTGTGAAGGAGGCAGGGTCTGGGCACTGTATCTCAGCTGGTCTCTCTGATCTGTGTTGAGACTTCACCATGCCTCCCTCGCATATTTCCTGGTGAGCCTCTCCTCCATCTTATTTTTGTAACTTGGTCAGCTTGTTCTTATGTTTCAGGTCCCATTCAGCTTGTTGGCTCTTCTCCCTGTATAAAAGCCATTTTTTTAAGGTTGAGGCAGCGCTTCAGCTTTCTGGTGACCCAGGACTTGTTGTTGTAGGATTGTAGGAATCTGACCTGCTTTGTTGGTATGACACCGTCAACCCAAAATGAAATATATGTTAGATGGAGCCACTGAGTAAGTTGAGGTCACTTTCATTGCTCTGGAAGAACATCTCCCAGTTATTCCAGACCTGGATGGTTTTTGATTTAACCTTATTTGTTTTAAGCTTTTGTCTGTATTTTGGCAGCAGTAGTATTACATAATGGTCTGAGAATCCAAGGGGAGAGTGGGATTTAAAGACATGTTCACCAGGTATATTTCCAAAGCATAGGTCCAGCGTTCTGTCCAGTCATGTTGGGGTTGTGACATGCTGCTCCAGCTGTGTGAGCAGTGTGATGGTCACAGCTGTTGTAATCCCTGCTCTGGAGACAGCATTGTTGTAGCTGACAGTTATGAGTTCAGCTGCCAGTGCATTGTCAGGGCCAGGGACATAGGCAAGAATCACAGTCAGCTGTGATTCTTTCCTAAGAGAGTTCATCCATTTTACTCGGCAGTGAGAGCACAATTGAGCTTACTTCCTTGTCTCAGTCTGCAGCCGGTTTCGTATATGTCCTCTTGATCCCCTTTCCTCCGAATTTTCACAGAAGTTTGTAGGAGTTCCAAAAAGTCAGCCCAGGTATAGGTGAGTGCACCCCGCTTGGTTGTGTGCTGATATGCCAATGTACTAAAACATGCCCAGGTAGCAAAACCACCTAACAAATTCCATATAAGTAATGCCAGATGTTCATGTCTGAACACATATTGACTAGGGGGTGGGCAAAAAATATCGATGCGGCAATATATTGCAATACTTTGCCGCCCAATACAATATCGATTTTTCAACTCCAAATATGAATATCTCCGAAGAGCAACTCTGCTGTGCGGCAGGTGCATTTCTGTAGTAGAGAGAGTGGCTGAGGTCTTTGCAAAATGGATGGCAAGTTAACAACGCCTCTGCAATTTAAAGTTGACGTTTGGAAGCACTTTGGCTTCAAAGTTAAGAGAGATAGCAAGAACAACGAGCTGGACAAAGAGAATATTACTGCCCGGAAATTTCATGGGAAGTAATAAAATGGAGAGGCTGTTTTGAATGAAAGAGTTTTGACTCAATATGTCCTCTGATCAATATCATCTGATGTACATATACAGGTACATGTGTTTTCATCTTTATTTATATCGCAATATTGTGATATCGTGATACGTATCATATCGTGACCAAAGTATCGTGATACATATCGTATCGTGAGGTTCTTGCCAATACCCACCCCCAATATTGACACACTCAACGAAAGGAGCGCCATGCTGCCAGCCAATTAAAAATGTTGTGTTTGTCGGTTCAAAAGTTGTTTACCTCACTGACATTTGGTTCCAGCTTCTATCAGGGTTTGTCAATCATTAATATAATACCGGTGATATAAATGTGGTATACAGTATATGTTTTGTCAGCAAATCTAATGTTAGCTAGCATTAGCACCATTAGCAATTTTTTATTTTTTTTGCAGTAGCTAGTGATATCACCATTAGCAGTAGCTATCATTTTCTGTGTTAGTGATGTTAGCATTAGCTAACATAACTTGCTTTTGCTAACAACATTCGCTTCAACAAAATGGCAACCAGTTGAGGTGGCAGATGATTGGAATAACAGCGGAATGCCAAACTATTACATAAAAAATGTGGCTATTGAGTAAACCTGTCTGTCTTCTATCCCAACAATGGTTCAGTTTGTAGTAACAGTCTCAAATGTTCCTCTATTTGCTTTAATAAGGGATCACCATCAGGCTACAAACAGGAAGGTGTGTCATAGAATAACAAGAAAGACTAGGTAATTATGAGCAGTGATTGCTAACATGGCTGGACAGGAACCAAACTGTTGTATGTATCCCTTGAAATCTAAGGGGAGGAAACCTGACTGATACCATAAAAACACGGATGACTCACACCAGCACTCACTAACCAGCCATCAGCCTGCTAGGGCCAGCTGACTCTGACTCATTTGAGCTTCACAACATGTGGCTGCCATATGCAGGGACAAACACAGAGACAGAGGGCCGATGGGCCAAAAACTAACCCAAGCAAGAAAGTGTTGCGAAATACAGAACAACCGTCATCGTAGACGTATTTTAGTCTATACATAAGTTTACTGACGGAAATCGCTGAACTTACATGATACATGTAAGTAAGATGAATGGATGTAACTTATATCACATAATTTATCATTATAACGGAGAAGATATCTAAGATACAAGATCTTAAAACGTTAAAAAAAGATTAAGATATGATTATTTGTGAAGGATGTCCATGTTTTGTGTTGCAGAAATGTCTACTTAAGTCAGTATGCTAACCAGCTGGAAGATTTACATCAGCGTTGAGTTAGCTACTTAGTCTAATAACTCAACAAAACAAATTCACACAATGTCAAGAGAGGAAATATTTTCCACCTAGAAAAGATGAGCTCAACGTAAACTGAAAATATTTATTTTGGTCCAGGTAGACTCCAGTTAGCACTTAGCTCCGCAGCTAACAGCAACTATTGAACGGCAGCTAGTCTGTACAGCCAAAGAGTATAGTAAGCAGCACAGTGGTTACACTGCCCCCTGTAGTTTCAGATATACCTTCAAATTATTGCCATTTCTTACAAATTACACCATTATTAAGCAGTGTTTTCCTAATCCTTACCAAACCATGATCGCTTCACAATCTTGACCGTGTGTTAGAATGGCTTTGATACAGGAAGCCGTCTCATACAGTCATGAAAGAGTACCCTGTGCATCTGTGACACTCATAGAGGGGGTGACAAAACTTCCACATTTAACAACCTGAGAAGTAAAACAGGTAGATTGTACAACATATTCTACAAATCAATCATTCTATAAGGTTGAGGCATCAGCTATTGAATCCAACCAATTACAGGCAGAGTAGGGTGGATCTTGTGAGAACTGTGGTCAGACCCATAATAATGCCGCTATGGAGTGTCTGATAGATGCACATTAAAAAAAGGTTTTTATAGAGCACATGAAAAGGTGGATTTTAATGGAGTGACAACTGGCAACATGTGAAACAATCTGCTGGCATCAAATCCAAAGCAAGAAATTCTCATTGATCGCCTCACTCTCACTCAACAAAGATGTGACTTTATAAGCATCATCTGATCCAAATTAATTAGCACCCAGTTAAAATTTTATTTCAACATGTCAGTTCCTCGTCGTTGTTCTCCATGACAGTTGAACAGATTATTTCAGTATATCAGTATGTTTGTGGGTGAAAAAAAGTCATTTCTAAGTTTTATAATTTACCACTAAACTCGTGCTGAGCAATATACTTACAATCCTGGTAAACAGCTAGTTGCTGTTTTTTCTTGTACTGTTCGCACTGGCAAAAATACAGCAATAAGAGCCAGTGGATGAACAGAGACATCTAAAAAGGTTATTTACATTCAACCCTTTCATGCACAGTAAAAGACAGGTAATATTTTGGACAAAATAAGAGTTGTTGGAAATACTTTAGTCAGATTTAAATAAAAAAAATAAAACTTGAAAATGTATCTATCCACTCCAGTAGATGTTATGACCAAAAGGTATATTCTGCCTATTTAGATTCCACCATTGTAGCATGTTTTCATTAAAAATGATAATTATAATTTATACTTGTTTACACTTGTAAATCCTGTTTCATTTTAATTGAACAGCAATATTACATTTCTCCTAAGTATTGTCCCAATAGGTAGAATATTCGCATACACTGGTGTGGACGGATGTATTTTTCATTCACAGAAAAAAGATGTATAAGAAATGTTTTTATTAAAATCTGGTTATTATATAGTTGAAACATACACTTTTACCTGTTTGGTTTTCTGAGTATATAGAGACAGGTAGCCTGTCCAATGTCTTCACATGGGCCAAATGAGACAATTGGATAGGCTCATTAAAGCCCTGCAAGGAACTGGATTTTATTTTATTTTAATCGTCAGAGCACTTGATCTATTGATTGCTGTCAGGATGTCAAAAGATTTGCTACAATCATAACAACACATGTCTCTAGAATAACCTGCCAACCTGAGCTTTAAAAGTAAAAACAAACATTGAAAAAATTACTTTGAGGTTTAATAATTTATGCATGAAAGGGTTAATTTTCCAAAAAAGGGCCAACCCTGATGCTTCATAACACAACAATAAATGGATCCTTTGGCAAGGAAGCTGAGGAGTTTTACCACGTCCTGCTCCTCTTCCTCCAGGGGCTAAAAAACCCCAGATTGATGAACAGTCTGATTCTGATTAAAGTGATGACTATGTGCGTGTACATGTGTGTTGATTAAATGATCCTCCTGCTGTGTAATTATAAATGAACGTCCTCATAATCAACACCAGCCTGTTCATCTGAACGAGCATGTCATCAGAGATAAACAGGTGTGAGAGTGTGTTGTACAGAGCCTGTGCTCTTTGATTTTTATTGAGACTTTTGGCAAATCATAAACAGAGTTACTGTGACTACAACTGCAATAAATGTGGCTTCACACACACACACACACACACATACACACAAACACACACACACACACACACACACACACACACACATCTGGCGTCTGGACTCGTTGCTGCATTATTCAAGAACCTTTTACTATGATTTATTCACAGTGTGACTGGAGCTCACTCACTCAGCCCAGCTGTGTGTTTGTGTGCATTTGAGTATGTGTGTGTGTGTGTGTGTGTGTGTGTGTGTGTGTGTGTGTGTGTGTGTGTGTGAAAGTGGATAGAGGGGGAAAGTGGAAGTCAAGGTGCATGAGGCAAAGGGAGGAAACAGTAATGAAGAGTGCAATATAGAAAAAAAAAGAAAGAAAGATGTCAAGGAAACAGACACATGACTGAGGGAGATCACTCGGAACTCATCACAGCTGATGCTAAAAAGGATGAAAGTTAAGTGTTACAAATAATATAAAGTGAGTCAATGTACTTTGTACATCAAACGCAATACACTAGATAGCGGATGCAGAGATGGTGCCTGTGGTGCTGTTTTCTAGCTTCTAGGTTTACTTGTAGGTT
>CAEMYA010000106.1:604624-615432 GCA_903131615.1 Diplodus sargus
TCTTAGTTCTATAAGAGTACACGGAAAATGTTTTGTCGTTAGTGAAAAACAATATTGACATTGAAGTTGAAAAAGGAGCCTCATATAAGAAGCAATACTAAAATCAAAAGCCATGTGAGATATCGCGTGGATAGTTGTTGCCGGATTTTGGCTTCCAACCATCTCACAGGAGAGCACAGTTGAACATGAACAACAATAATCTATAGTAAAACACACAAAGCAGTCGAAACATAAAAAATAGATGATGAAGAATATGGAAGATGGATCATTTTCGACCACCCTGAGCAAAAAGAGATGTTTGGAAATTGCTACATTATCAGTCAGTCATAATCAAAATGCGTCTTTTCATCCAGAAGAGCTGGATTCAAAACTTCTGTCTGTTCCACTGAAGTGTCCCTGACACTGAACCCAGGTCCTGACCTCTGTCCTGGTGCGAGCAGGGTTACTAAAAAAGAAAAGTTCTATATCGGGAGAAACTGAATTATTATTGCCTTCCAGATGTTAGGGAGCTTACATCTGGAAGGCATTTATAATTTAGTTTTTACAACAGTCAGGCTGCAGTTTACATCTACATATGTCTTCCCAGTCCCTTTGAAGACTTGTAAGGAATTTATATAAGATATTTAATTATCACTAAATATATAGGTAATTATCACTATATTGCCATGAACTGTATGATCCCAGCGAATCATTTCCAAAGAGAAACATGCTGCCTTCACTTAGAGACTATTTCTACAGGAGTGCAGAGGATGGATCGGGAGCTTCATTTCATGGTGCAGCAACAATCAGCTGATCGGTATCAGCAAAATATCAGCTAGCCTGTGGTAGATTACTGATGTATGTCTGATAGTGTGTAAGTTCATTGAGAGAAACAATAAATAGTCAAATTCATGTGTGTTCACGTGTTGGACTATAAATCGGATTCTGACAGAGCACGCAGGCTACAAACTCTAAAACATGGATGACTCTCACACGTTGAACCAGCGTCACAGTTCAGTATCACACCAAATGTGAACTATGATCTTAATCCCCCCCTATGCTCCTGAGTTATGGTGTTTTTTAATGGTGTTTCTGCAGATCATTATGATGTCACAGTGAAGATGCCCTTTGACCTTTACGATATTAAATGTCAACACGTCATCACTTTATCTTGTTAGACACTTGTATGAGATTTTGACATAATCAGTGTATGAATTCTTAAGTTACAGCGAAAATGTGTTTCGTGAGGTCACGGTGACCTTTGACCTCCAGAATCTGATCAGTTCATCCTCAAGACCAAAGGGATGTTTGTGCCAGATATAAAGACATTAGATATCATGTTCATGAGAATTAAGGGGAGAAATGAATGGACGGATGGATGGATGGACAACATGAAAACATTACCCGACAGATATCAACTGGCGCAAAGGCATGAAAAGAAGAACACTCCTCTTCCTGCTGGTGATACTTTATGGCCATCAATGGCACATTGCTATGCTCACCTTTCTTTTATTGATTGATGAAGTGGAGAAAATATTTATTCAATAAACCTGATGAACACTATCTTAATGCTACTCATCATTCAGATTCTCTCTCTCTCCTTCTCCCCTTTCTCACGATTCTGTCATTATCAGCTGACTGAGCTGTCAGTTTAACCAACCAGATTATGCCACAATCTCCTAAAGCCAATCATCGCTGCTGCCAAACTTCAAATGTGTCCTCCTCTCTGTCAGTTGTCAATCCAGTGCGAATTGTCGCAATGCCTTCTTCATCCCAATCAGCTCCAGCACCTCAGGTCTGAGCTCAGTCCTCTTCACATCCATCCAGATCTACCAACATTGTCTAGACCATTGTCGCACCACCCATGGCCTCATTACCCCCTTCTCTTATTGCTTAATTTCTCATTTAATTTAATATATGTATATAATATGTACATGTTTACTTGTATTATGTCTCTCCTGAATGAAATACAATCAGCATCCATCGAGCAATTACCTGATATAAAGTTTTTTAAAGATGCACTCTGTACTTTAAGGGAAGAAATGTGAATGAGAACAACAAGATTTTGATGGGCTGATTTTTTCTGCCTAAACAAACTAAAAAAACAAACTATCTTTGTTTCTATGACTGAATACACTGAATAAACATAATGGCCTTAAAGGACAACACAGTTTATACTGTTTTACTTTCTTTATCTGTGGCGGACCCTGCCACATTTCTAGCTTCAAACTGTGTTCTGGGGACCTTATTTTCACTTATGGAAAATAAATATCTATGATTTTTCATTATTACCTGATTAATATTGTAAATATGTCAAAATTCAGAGGTTAAATGTATTCTCCAAAACTAAAGTGTCCCTTAAAAGTTAAGATAACAACATCCAACCCAAGACCCCAAGTTCATTTCCACAGATAGTGGCTGTGACTGAATATACATGGTCCAGTATGAATTAAACTATGAAAAATGTTAATGTGACTCACCTCTTTCTGCTCTGTCAACAGTACCAGCATGTTCTCCATATCAACAAATGCACCCTGGATCAGCCTGCACAGACACATGTTACACAGTCAGTATTAGTAGATGCAGTAAGAGCGGCAGCGTTGGTAGAACTAGAAGAAGAAGAAGTGGAACTGGCTCGACTCGCAGTAATAATCGAGGAAGTAGTAAAAGGAGCAGCAGTTTTAGCAGGTTCTCAACTTTATTTTAGATTGGTTCACATATAATTGCAGTATATCAATCTATATTTATTACCATCAGTAATAACAGTCACATCAATACAGAGAGAAGCTGTTCTAAGGTCTTTTTCCCTGTGTTCATTGGTAAGGTGTAGTATTGTTGTAAACAAGTAGGTGCAAAAAAAACATAAAGAAAGAAAAAATAAAGAATAGCTAGAATCAGTTTTAAAAGCAGTGTCTTGTTTCATCAATTATTGTGACCGACGGACAGACGGACACCAACAGATCACAGCTTTCTGTTTTCACTGAACAGCGATCAGTGGCCTCCTGCACTGTACACTCACCTGTAGTAGGTCCCAAACCAGTTGAGAGGGGTGTACAGCTGGATGATGTAGGTTCCAAACAGAACGTAGTCTCCAACCTGAGGCAACACAGCACCCAGACATCATACTGATCCATAATACCAACAAGCAATATGGACACATCATCTAATAAATGAATGGTAACGAACAATGCAGAAATTGAACACAAACCATTGGAGAGACACTAACTGCAGATTGTGTGACTTCTAAAACCAGTCATCTGCACCAGTGATGGTTTGGGTGATTCAGTGGATAACACTTGATAACAAGGTACACAAAAATTAGAGGAGTAACAAATGAACGAGTGTGTAGCTCCTGAATAACTCTGACTACAGGACTGTATAGCAACATTGATGAGTTAAAGGGAACTGACTGGAAGATTCTATGTTAATGAAATATGTTGATGAGTCGTCATGATTGACTATGAATCAGCCACTGAGCAGCACAAACTAGTAAAGGCTTATTCTTTATTAATTACTGAATCATTACTTACTCTTCTGGTGCACCCCTGAGTAATTAATGATTAAGTAATTAGTCATTAAATAGCCTTGAAAGGTTGTTACAACGAGTTTATCTGGAACAAGTAAAAAACAGTGAGGTTGTTATTCAGATTTGGATATTCACATTCACATTTAACCATGTCTGACTCACTCAAGCCTGATCTGAGGGTCTGACTTCCTGAGGCCATGTGTCGTCATTGATAGGACATTCTTCCTTTATTGCCAGAGATTATGTTCAAGTTGCACATCCAGATCACTCTCAAGTCAACGTCATTGTGGTGGAGCAAACGTCAGAGTCACAGAGGTCTTGTTGAAGTGGCAGAGGTTGTGCATAAGCCAATCACAGTCATCACAGTCAAGTCCTGGTGACCGAGGTCACGTCTGAGTCATTGTGGTCAGTGTCTGAGTCACGAAGGTCATTCCCCATTTAAATCCAAGTCAGTTCACTTTCCAGGGTGTTACCATCATCCTGATGTTGCCTACCGGCATCCATAATTTTGATTTATTCAAGATTTAGATCCCAGTACTGACAAAGATTCTTGTACTTTGGGGAAACACACATGATCACACTATTTTTTTTCTATGTGTGGGAAACTTTTTGACATGTCTTTACTCATCACTGATACCTGGAACTGTCCCTCAGAGACCAGGTAGGCACAGAGCAGAGATCCAGCCAGCAGTCCTGAGCCGATGATGACGTTCTGGGTCTGATTGAGCAGAGCCAGGGATGCTGAGCTCTTCCACTCACAGTGCTAGACACACAAACACACGCACACACACACACAAAAAAACAAACTTAAAAGTATCAAAATGACTTAAGCTTTGAAAATGGATTTAGATCTTTCAGGTGAGGCATGTTTGGTTGAGCAGAGTTCTTTACGTCTGCCATGTGACAAGCAGCAGCTCAACAGCAACACAATCTTACTTGATATTTCAGAATGGCTTCCTCAAAGCAGTGGACTTCATAATCTTCAGCACTGTAATATTTGACCTGTGAAAGCATAAACCAGAGAGAGAAGACTGAAGCATCTTGAAAAAGCTTCTGAACATTGAAACATGACCGAAACATGACTGAAATATCGAGTACATTTCCTAAAATCTTCAAAGATCCTGAAATTTTCAGAAACAAATGGGCAAATGTGGCATTCCCTGTGATGCTATATCACAGCTGGCAGTTTGTACAATACAGGAGACCACACCTGGACATACCCGGATGTGATGTTGGGAACAGTCAGTTGTTTAACAGACTCAACAGTAACATGTAACATACGGATGTGTGGCTTTATCTACCGTCTCAAAGTTGAGCAGTGAGTCCACGGCTCTTGACTTGGCCCTGTTGTCTTGATTGTTCATCTCTCTCCTGTATTTAGTCCTCCACTCTGTGATCAGGATGGTACAGGCTGTAGATGTAAGGTACACTCTGGTTAATATCTGTTTGGATCTGTGTTTGGATTCTGAATTTCATTTCAACACCGGCTAAGTTATGACGCAGAAAAGGAGTGCCATTTGCAAATTGCATGTCCAACCAGCAGACCAGACTACAATAATAAATACATACATTGGCATGCACCTGCCTCCTTCTCGTCACACAGTATTGCTGGGTCAGGGTTTTTCAGATGTGAGATTTATTTGATACTTTTGAAATAATCAAAAAATGACTGGGCAAAAGGAAATCCGGGGCCGGGCCACGGGGGCAGCTGTCTGAGCAGAGACACCCAGACTTCCCTCTTCCCGGACACTTCCATCCAGCTCTTACGGGAGGATCCCAAGGCGTTCCCAAGCCAGCCGAGTGACATAGTCACTTCAGCGTGTCCTGGGTCTTTCTCTGGGTTTCCTCCTGGCAGGACATGCCAGGAACACCTCCCGAGGAAGGCGTCCAGGGGGCATCCGATACAGATGCTCGAGCCACCTCAGCTGGCTCCTCTCGATGTGGAGAAGCAGCGGCTCTACTACGAGCTCCTCCCGGGTGACAGAGCTCCTCACCCTATCTCTAAGGGGCCCCACTACCCTGCGGAGGAAACTCATTTCGGCCGCTTGTATCCGGGATCTTATTCTTTTGGTCATGACCCAAAATTCATGGCCATAGGTGAGGGTAGGAATGTAGATTGACTGGTAAATCAAGAGCTTCGCCTTTTGGTTCAGCTCTCTCTTCACCCCAACAGACCGATACAACGACTGCATTACTGCGGCTGCTGCACCGATCCGCCTGTTAATCTCGCGCTCCATCCTTCCCTCACTCGTGAACAAGTTCGTACAGGGACCATACAGCTGGTCCAGTGTTCCGCGGCCAGGACAAAAACCGTATTGTTCCTCCTGAATCCGAGGTTTGTCTATCGGCCGAATTCTCCTCTCCAGTACCCCGGAATATACTTTCCCAGGTAGGCTGAGGAGTGTGATCCTCTGATAGTTGGAACACACCCTCCAGCCCCCCTTTTTGAATAGGGGGACCACCACCCCGGTCTGCCAGTCCAGAGGCACTGTCCCCGACTGCCTCGCGATGCTGCAGAGATGTGTCAGCCAAGACAGCCCCACAACATCCAGAGACTTGAGGTACTCAGGGCGAATCTCATCCACAACCGGTGCCTTGCCACTGAGGAGCTTCCGGATTACCTCAGTGACTTCGGCTTGAGTGATGAATGAGTCAACCTCTGAGTCCCCAGCCTCTGCTTCCTCTATGGAAGGTGTGTCAGTGGGATTGAGGAGATCCTCGAAGTATTCCTTCCACCGCCCGACAATGTCCCAAGTTGAGGTCTACAGCTCCCCACCTCCACTGTAAACAGTGTTGGTTAAGGACTGCTTCCCCCTCCTGAGGCACCGGGTGGTTTGCCAGAATTTCTTTGAGGCCAACCGGTAGTCCTCCTCCATGGCCTCTCCAAACTTTTCCCAGACCTGAATTTTTGCTTCCGCGACTGCCCGTGCTGCCGCAGAAGTCCAGTGCAAACTTATTCCAATGAAACCAATGATTAATCTGGTAATACTTATCTCAATTTGAAATTAAATTGGACTCACTGAGGTAGAGGACCATGCAGGTGAAAACAATGAGTCCAAACCAGATATTGAAGTAGGACACAAAGTAGATGATGGCAATGATGATGTCACAGATGGTGGGAAGGATACTGAATAGGATGTAGCTGAAGACAAAAACAGTCACAAGTTATCACTCATACATAAGTGGTATCTACCATGGCTTCATTAAACCAAAGAAAAAGACTTGTAATGGTTTGGTTAGTGAACCGAGGTTGTGTGAGGTTAAAAGTCGCCACCTGTCAGCCTCCTACCTCAGCAGGTTGTTGATGGAGGAAGTGCCTCTGTCGATGCTCCTCAGCACGTCTCCAGTGCGTCTGTCCAGGTGCCAGCGCAGAGACAAACCATGCAGGTGGGAAAACAAACACACCTGAGGTGTGGTGGGAGAGGGACAGAGAGACCCTTCATCATGTGACGATACATGCGGCCTACAGCCATTAATCCCCAAGACCATGTCCACTATAAACCAGCTACATTTTAATTCAGTTAATCTGTGCCAGATGACTGCGCAATTATGAAACGATAACTCAATCGAAAGACATTACTGTTGCTTTTACGAGCCTCAAGCTAAGCAGATTATCAAGAAAGATATCAAGAAACTGGTCACAGAGCTGCTGATGAAGGTTCTCAGTCATCCAGGTCATTGTAATTCAAAGAGCTGTATCGTGGCCAACTGAGCTTCACCTCTCGTCCAAGAGGCTTCTTCAGTTCCAACTAACTGGAGGGGAGCTGCAGGCTTTTAACCTCTGTGTAGGAGTGTCCTTACAGAGTCAGGTTGGTGAGCTCTGAGTTTCAGAGTCGTTAGGGCCACTTGTGGGTCGTTGGCCCAACCGGTCTTCATGTGGGTTGCTAGTGCTAGGTGAACCCAGGTGTGAATGGTTGTTAAGCTGTCTGTGGAGAGAACTCAGTACTGCACTGTAGTTGGGTGATAAGTAATCTTGTAGGCCACCGCCTCTGTTTAAAAAGAATTGTTCCATGTTGACATAGATGGATTATTTTACTCCTCTTTCAAACATCCGTCTTCTCTGGTCAAGATGTTTACATTGTTGTCCTCAAAGGAATGATTTGTGTCCTTCAGATGTAAGTGGACAGCAGAGTCTTGCCCTGAGGAGTTGGCCCTCCTGTGTTGTGCCATTTGTTTATGGAGAGTTTGTTTTGTCTCCCCATCCCCCAGCTGCATTGAACAGCATAAACTACATTACTCTGTTCATACCTGAGTGTTTTGTGCTTAGGATGGACAAGTGTCTGCCTCAGTGTGTTGGTAGGTTTGAAGTGAACCGGGATATGATGTTTATTAAAGATCCTCCTGAGTTTCTCAGATGTTCTTGCGACATAAGGAATGACGGTTTCTCCGTCTCCTCCTCTTTGTCTGCTCTAGATCTTTAAAGGTTTTGAGAAAGGTCCAGTTTGGGTAGCCACAGGTTTAAAATGCTCCCTTGACTGGGTCAACATCAGAACAAGGGAAGTGGAAGCGTTCCCAGAACATGTAAATGCTATGGACAGTAACATCAGAGGAAGATGTCAGAGGAGACTGAAAAAAAGAAAATTCCTTCTAACTTGTATTTTGTTTTTATAATTTTGGGTTATGGCAATATTGTTGTGATCTGAGAGCATCACAGCATTGCTAAAAAGTCCAATAGGGCAATAAACATGAGCGGTTTAGTGTGTAATTGGAGGAGGAAACACAGGCAAACAGTGAAATTACGAAAAATTTGTCGTACCTGAACACCTCTGCTGGTAAACTGCTGAACTTTGATCCACATGAACTGACGGAGGTTGCTGATGAAACCGGAGGTACCTACAAGAAAACAAAGAGAGGTGTAGCTCATGTTCTCTGACGTGACTTTTAGTTTGTATTCGCTTATGTGAGCACACACTTAACGCACCTGCACCGCCTCCTTGTAGGAACTTGAGCAGTGTGTAGATGCAGACAGTGGTGATCAGCGAAGTCCAGCCACCTCCTGCAGAGAGCTCATTGACTACACACACACACACACACACACACGCACACACACACGCACACACAACATGACATACGTATACTTTACTTTTACAAGATACTTTGCACTTCATGAGAAAATTATGAAGTTAATAAAATGAGCTTGACATTTAGCAGCTGCAACATTAAAGTAATGAACACATGAGTGCATCAATAATTATAATTCATTAAGAATGTATACATTATTCTGCCATCTCTGCATAATGAGTGCTCTAACTTGAAGCACATTTTGATGTTGGTATTTTTGAATTTTTGAAGTAAAGTGCTCAAGTATAGTCTGAAGTAACATTTTTTTTCTGTATCATTATTTCTACATGTGTAACTGCCACCTTCCTTTAAGTAAAAGATCTGAGTACGTCCTCCACCACTGACACACACACACTATCATGAACACATTCGCACACTTCCCTTTCTGTCACACACACACACACACACACACATTCTCATTCACATTCATTACCCTTTTTGTACAAGTGCTGGGAATCAGGATGAAATAAAAAAAAAACAGGCAGATGAGGGGAGGAGGCGGAGAGGAAGAAGAGAAACTGAGGATCCAGACGGAGAGATAGACTTGGTTAGAAAAGAAGGGAGGGAACGAGATAAAAAGGATGGAGAGAAATAAATGAATAAAGAAATGTGTGCATTCTACATTCTTTAACTTTCTAGTGTGTGTTTTCAGTGGGGGGTATTTTCAACTCTTTGGCATCGGGTCCTTAAGTTGGAGGGTGGGAGGCTGGGTCGGACCCAGAGACAAAACGTCCGTTGTACCGGTGTGTTAACTCCACGAAAAAGGCCGCTAATGCCGACTAAGCATGACTGGCAGGAGGGGTGACCTCCCAGAAAACCCTCCGCACACACACACATACACACCAACAACAACCCCCCCTCCGATGCCCCTTCCACGCCTTCCTCATCACACAAAGCAGCGCTCGGCTTCATTCTCACAGCACTGGCTTATACTTTCATGTTGCTCCAAAAGCCAAATGGCCAGTTTTCTAAAGGGTGAAGTCGCTGAAGACAAACTGAATCCTGACTTCCTCTGAAGTGGAGACTTCTGGGCTGTTGCCTTGTGGAGGATGCAGTCCTGTGTACAAAATAGGGTACAAAAGACCTTGGCAAGTGATGACACCCCCTGAAAAATGACGGTTGTTCCCTCCTTCAAACCAGTTCCAAGATCTCATTCCCCTGTAGCTGAGCTTATGAAGCGATTGGTCAAAACGAGGCTAATTTACTTTGAGTGAATTGTTACCTGTTTGGGTTTTGAACGTTTAACTGGCATTAAATGAAAGATCATCGTTATTTGGTCAGTTTTGATGTCTTATTCTTAGATTTTCCTAACAAGTTCACAATTTAGAATAATGTCTCTTGGTAATTCATTTAAATCAAAGCAAAAGATTAAATGGCTCAGATTCAAGCTAATACCTGTGTCAAGTGATCTCTCTTTGAGTAATGCGAATTACAGATTTCTTTTTTTTTTCTGTTTGGCAGTAAAATCAACATTTTGTCTGAATCTTAACAACGTTGGCAAATCAAAAGTTTGATCCTGAATGAATGAATTAAATGAATTCATAATTCAGTGTAATTATCACGTCAAACAAAAGTAGCCTATGATTGCATCCTACATAATTTCTAGGAACCACAATGTCACAGAACAAACAGCGAGACGACGATCGACTGTTGCATCGCCTCATGCAGCCTGTGTTTTGGCTAAGAATCTTCCCCTAATTACACCCCGAAGACTACAGCCAAGGTCCAACGAGCTTGAACATTGTGTGGTTGTGTGAGAGGAAGTAACTCTCTCTAACAGCAGGTGGCGGTCATCAATCTAAAGGGAAATCCATAACAGTAGTCTGGATTTGTCATTGTAAAAAAGGGAAACAAGGAGACTGAGGACTGCTAACATAAAACAAGTTGTTATGATAAAGTGCAAATGGCTCTGGCGAAAAAGCAGATATGAAAAATAAGGCGAAATTGCGAAATCATAGATATTACAGTGACAGTCTTTTTTTTCTTTTTTTTTAATATCTCTGATTGTCTTAGCTGATCAGCCAATCAGAGGGATTTCTCTTCCAATGCTCTCTTTTCTAATGTCTTTATTGGACCTGTATCATCTAGGTGCTTCATTTTTGAATAGCTTCTGTGTCTGTTTCTACTATGAGATACTAAATTAGTTTATCTATGATCAGTCTTGTACTGACCAAGTCATTATACAAGCTGTACAACCATCTAGGTAACTACCTTTCTGTTGGGCTAAACAACTTCAATTTCA
>CAEMYA010000106.1:616332-635055 GCA_903131615.1 Diplodus sargus
TGATGATGTCAGACATCACACACAGAATCCTTCATCCAACTGATCTGATCTTAAACAAACAGTATGTAATCTCTGCCACCGTCAAACACAAAAGCAAAGATGTTAGTAACGTTGGATCATGGGAGCTGATGTTAACCAACCATTGCTGATGAAAATCTATTTAAGTGACTCAGGCAGAATTGTTCACAGAGGAGGTAATGTTTCATTCATTCACCAATATCCTCCTCACTCTTTGACACAACATCTGCTGTTTCCAGGGAAATTGTTGCAACGGATGAGCAAAAGAAACACACCTTTACCTTGAGTAAACTTGTTGATTCCTCTGGTTTGAACATTGTTGGAAACATTTGGAATGGTGTAAGAACACAACTCAACAACACATATGTCTGTTTTTAGACATTTTAATGAAGAAATGTTAAAAGTGTGATAACATTGCCAGATTTGTTAACACTCATATTATTATATGTGTGTTTATGCAAATGTCTTTTGTTTTTTGTTTATGTAAATCTCTACAGGACGTTAGTTAGTGATGTTGTAGGCCAAGAAATTGTTAACATGTTCAGACTAAACCAGAAATTATATTTAGCCTTTGAATTTATACCAATACCAATTGATCTTAATGTATGCAAGCCATTGCAGCACTGTTCCCTGAGTCCGTCTTTGCCATCGCCTCATATTGAATCTCAACAATATCCACTACCCAGTTAGCATTGCACTCCTATAAGATTGTCAGACTGAACATGAACAGTTTATTACACAGCTCCATCTGGTGCCACAAAAGGTGATATACAGCTATATATTTTTCTGCACATATGCAGTAGTACTGTCTGAAACATGTAAACAGCTTTGATGAGAAAAACGGGTGGACCTTTAATGAACTGTATATTCTGATGTTTTAAGAAGAAACTAATTCATGAGGACATCAGGGGCTTCTTTGTCATTGAGAAGTTTGGGTCTACTCAATGTAAAATGTAAAAAAAAACATTCACAAGAAGAATTTGGAGAAATCCCATAAATCCCATGAATTAACTCACCTCCACATTTACAGCTCCTCTTTTGCCTTCTCTTCCGCTCTTTATAGTGACCTCTGCCATCTGATTCACCTCCAGGTAACAGTGGTGAGAAACTCCAGTCTTCAGCAGCACGAAGCCAAAATACACATCCACACACCCCAGTTACTGCATTACTGGAAAATATTTCATTAACTGGAGCTGTATTAGTGCCTGAGAGTCTGACCTGCTGTGATGGGTTTTGAAAGCAGTCACACACACACACACACACACACACACACACACACACACACACACACACACACACACACACACACACACACACACACACTTCTGTTATGTTTTTAGCTTTCAGGTTAAAGTACCTGTGGTCAGCATTTTGCATTGACTTGTGAGCTGGGCGCGTGTGTGTGTGTGTGTGTCACATGACTGCTATCCACTGTTCTTTTTAGCTTTGTCTCTCCTCCACAAACCTGGCAGCGCTCCCCTTATGTCTTGCCAGTGTAATAGCTTTAATCTTTTTTTTTTTTTGCCTATTACTATTTTTTAAAAATGCACTGCACTTTTGACTCGAGCTACGACAATCAACTTTAACCCAGAGGGCTTAAAAACAGCTCAAAAATGTTGAGGACATGTGATTGTATTTAGCTTTTCTATAATCTCACTGCACTCAGTAAAATGGCTAAAGTTAACTTCAGATTGACCTAGAACCCTGTGCACGGTAGAATTCACAAGGTAGATATTAGTGAATAAATGAGTCAATCAAGCAGTTACAATTTTCAACTGATAAAAAAGTAGCTGGTTAGCATGCTAACTTCAGTAGACATCTCTGCGACACAGTACCTAGTGTTTGACAGGGCGTCAACACTGTTCAACACCATTGGCATTGTTGATATTTTTGTTATTTTTTATGATTTAAACTAAAATTGGGCATATCTCACAGACTGCTCCTTTAACCAGTCTAACATGTTACGGCCCATACAAAAGGTAACCTTCACACAGTAAGAGACAGAGAGAGGGAAGAAATACAAACAAGCAGGTTCTTTATTAGTAAAGAGTAACAAACCAGCAGGTTGTATGGAGTAAGAAGAGGCAGCCTATACACAAGTGTGCTGCTTCACACAGCAACATGAAGCCATCAGCATTATGTTTCTCTATGAACAAAGCTCAGCAGGGACACTACCAGGGCACAGCACAGACTAGCATTCAGCAGGGGGGAGCCACCACGGTGCTACGTGGCTCACCAAGCTATGACAGATGCATTGTGGGATGGAGACTGAAGGACACCAGGATGGTCGGCCTGAAGTTGAACTCTCTGGAGAAGAAGATCTGAGGTTGTCGTCTGATTGGAAGGTTTAACGATCAAGGAGTGACACCTGCCTGTCACCTTTAAACTGTGGAGAGATGTCTGCATTTACCAGGGTCGGAAAGAAACTCAGTAGTTTTAATTTAAGTACTGTCCTTAGGTACACTTTTTAGGTCCTTTTTATTTTCCACTTCTTAATATTTTACTGCACTACAATGGTCGGATGGACATATTGTACGTTTTACTCCACATGTATTTGAAAACTGTCGCCAATACTTCAGAGATTCAGAGTAAAGCTAGTAATTAACATGTACATGATGATGCAATATTACAGGTAAGACCTACATGACCCCTGTGGTATTGCTTGAGTAAGAAGACCATCTGGGTAGCAGATGTTTCAATATAACACACATCCTCGAAACACATCCTTAGAAAAGGTCTAGAAGCTGACAGAGGCCTCTTTATGATTTCTCTACAATAGAATAACCTGTGCTTACCTTGAAGCATGACTCTTTCAGGGCGAAAAGAGATTACTTCAAACTTTAGCACCTAGACCAGCAGCACCACTGGCTGACTGCACTGCTCAGTGACAATATCATCTGAGCCATGCTCTTGCATCACTTATTGGTGATGTGATTCAGCACCAGACCGATCGGAGCATCCCTCATCATGAGGTTTCGTATGGATGAGCAGAATAAAATTGTGGCTAATTTACATTTCAGCAAACCACAGGTGTGTTAAGGTGTTGTACGTGTTGTATGTATCATATAAATATTTCCACCGTACATACAGTATATGAAGTGCAGGGGATGGCGGTGTTGTAACAGCTGTACGAGACAGCTTGCGTTCGAGATGCTGCAGTTCAAGATGGCTTTTCAGCAACTGTAAGCATGAGACAACTGGATATTTTTTTAAAGAGATGTCGGGAGATTTCTCATCCATGTCAGTGTCAACAATATCTCTTGTTTTTGATGAGACTATAGGACATTTTTCGGCCACCAGCGACATTTGTTGCTGGCAACAGAACCAAGTGAGCCAAAACATGATCGTTTCCTAACCCTAACCGAGCAGTTTTTGTGCCTGAGCCTAACCACATCATAAGCACAGCCTTATAAAGTAAAATTGAAATTTGTACGTAAAGAAACTTAAAGATTGCAACACGAAGTACAAAGTTTCAACATATCTGTGGTTTGCAGAAATGTGATTTATTCTGTGAACTGGGCTTTCGACTACCAACAGATGGGTTCTGCTCCTCAGAGAGTTCAAACCAAGCCTCTGCAAAGAACCAGGCTTAAGAAAACTATTGAAGCAAACCAGAGGGTGAAGCTTGTAACGCATTAAGAGAGAAATACTACTTTACATACTGTACACACATACGACTGCTTTGTCATATTCTAATATTTCCTTTGACATTTGAAACAGAGTCTTTGATCATAAAATCCAAGGAAAACTGTATTTAAAAAAAAGATCTCACTCTAAAGGTTGCAGATAAACGGTCGTCATTACAGGAAACTATTACAGTTTTAACAAGACAAATACAGACCTCAGTAAAGCTTTAATATTCTAGTGAACTGCTGAAATTCTATGCATTTTGAAGGCTGGGTTATTATTATTATACCTCATGAAGACCCTGAGTGCTAGGCTAAAATACTATAATGTAGAGCA
This sequence comes from Diplodus sargus, assembly GCA_903131615.1. Taxonomy (NCBI): domain Eukaryota; kingdom Metazoa; phylum Chordata; class Actinopteri; order Spariformes; family Sparidae; genus Diplodus; species Diplodus sargus. The sequence goes on from CAEMYA010000106.1 coordinate 620,314, forward strand.
CAGATTGGACTTGTTCAGTAGCTCAGGCTGTTAAGACACTCATGCCATGTGGAGACCAAAGCTGTGGATTTAATGATGTCATCCATTGCTCATTAAAACGATGTGAAACCAGCAGAAACAGACCTGGAACCTGTTTAGGGACCACAGTTGTTTTAACCCAAAAATGTATTTGTAACCAACAAATATCTGCTTTCTTTAGGCGTTCAGGATTACCTTTAGCTGTTAGCTACGGTTGATTTAGAGTGTAAAGATGGAAAAACAGTGAAAGCACGAGCCAGAGTTTTTTTTTTTATGTCACCTAAGCTGTTTTGCCAGCAGGAAGCGGAGTTATGTAACGTGTGTGACATCATTTTGTTAGTACCTGTTTTTCAATGATCCTATCATTATTTTAAACCAAACCACAGTGCTATCTGAAACGTAACCTTAGTGCATCTCCAAGGCACTAACACTGCTCTTTCTTAACCCACACAACTTTATGATATACAGTTTGTCATCTGGGAGTCACTGATGGACTTATTCAGTCATTTAAGAGTGAAAATGTGTTGTTTATTTCATCATTTTGCTCATTCAGACCACAGCTTTAGATTATTTCTAAATGATTATTAAAATGCACTGATATGTTTAAACGTTTGACTTATGGACTGATGTGTTTACCTAATCACGAACACTCTGGGTCTCCATATCACAGGCCTGAATGAAAGACAACTGGAACTTTGCTGTTCTGCAACTCCTGAAAATGTTGAATATTGACAAGCGATTGATATTTTCCTTTTACTGAGCGAACGGACTGATTGTTTAAGTGCCAGTGGCATCAACAGCATTTCACGACATCAGCTGGTTAGCCGACACACACTAACAGTTATCTATAAGCACATTTCATGTTTACTTTGAACCATTTAACACAAAGCTGTTGTGTGTGTTAGGAGATGATTAAAAGCTGTTACCAGTAACTCTGTGTAAAGGGAAACAGTTTGCTGCCATGCTGATGAGATACATCTCAGCACCGTCTGGATGGAGAAACCTTGGCTTTGCTAACTCGAGCTGCAACTTGGCAATGTTGCATGTTTCTCTGTGCGAAGCTGCAGGTCCCTACGTTGATGTTTGATCCAAAGTCCGTGCTGAGACGATGAAACTGAGATGAAACAGCAGAACTCTGCTGTTGCACTGGTCCCTGAATAGATCTCATAACAGCTGCACTGTTAAACACAAACTGTTACACTTGAACATTTGCATGTTGTTGTACTCGACATCAGAGGTGAAAGCTGCTTCTACAGGACTGTGGGCTTCCTACATGTGCACCACTCTGCATCCCTGGCTGCACGAAAATAAATGCTTACCACTGAAGTACGCCTAAATGCTCGCGGGGGTTCGGGGATGCTGAACGGTCAGAAGGGAGAGTTGTGAAAGCGAAAGCATCTGGTGAAAAGCGGAGGACAGCACTTGTGATGGCAGAACACATTCTACAAGAAATTACATTCATCAGTACAAACAGGACTCTTCTGTCTTAAATCAAAGACCGATTCAGCATCCACATCAACTATTTAACAAGCCAGATGAATGGGACCCAAACACTATAGTTGGTTACTCGCCTCGGCGGCTGTTGGACAAATGTACGAACAAAGAGTTTGCAGGGTGGAGTTCATTCCTCCACCGTAACACCAAAATGTCACAGGCTTTTGTTCTAGAACAGACTAACCTGATTTCTACACCATCCCTGGTGAATTTACATGCAGGTTTTCCCTGATTATTCTACTCTTTGTAAACTATCTAAGCATGTTTTTGGATTTGTAAACAGTGATACGAACAAATCATAGATGTCCCACAGAAAGGATTCCTGACTCCATGGGGCCTTGTCTGTGGACAGGAATCCTGTGTGAGGACCAGTCGCCCTCCGTTTGAGGTTATTCAGTGACTTGTTTCACCGTCCATGTACTGGTGCCTCCTTCTGCAACTTCCAACTGTAAGCAACTTCACTGTAGTCCAAAGCAATCTTCAGTCCAGCACTGTTCATAGCAGATCCAGCGGTGGTTTGATGTAAACTCTGTAAGCAGTTCACGGCAACACTACTGAGAACTGCTGCACAGTCCAGCAGCTGTTCACTGACTTCAGTTCAGCTCAGTTTTAGCTCGTCATCTTAGTGCAGACCAGACAGCTCCAGGTCGCCACTGCGAATCTGATTTCACTCTCAACCCCAGTCCTGAATTATACAAACATTCAAGAAATTAAAGGTATGATGCAGGAATCCTCTGTGGTGACACCAGTGGTCTGTATTCTTTGCTTGCTGCTGTTCAAGACATCGATCACTTCCTGTGTGGATCCCCCAGTCAGTGATCGAACTGACGGCAGGAAGTTTGGACGAGCGAGAAGAATTTACAGTGTTGTCAGTAAGTTGGGACGCCAGCTAATTTCCTTCCTTCGACCAATCACCACACATTGAGTAACGTGTCACACCCACATTTCACTCTGGAGGTTTTCTATAATAAAGCGGCAGGCTTCAGGTCATATACCGCGACTGTCCCCACATTTTTGTTGCACCGTCTTGCTGTGAAGTCCCAGAAACGTTTTGTGGACTATGAAACTTCACCTGAAGTTCACCCTCCATCAGCACGGGGGGGAAGCAGATAATGGATGCATTTAACATTTTTGGGTGAATGTGTAATTTAATCCTCTGAGTTTCTCATTGTACTGATTCAAATCGGACAAGATGACAAATGGACAGTTAGCAGTACTTTAATATTTGTCTGATGTCCAACCAATCGACCAGTTACTGGTCGGGCAAAATATCAGTCTGACTTTCCCTCAAGTGGTAAAAGACTCATTTAACCTTTTCAATATGTTCCGTTATGTTGGCCTAAGCATGTCAGCTGAGCACGCCTGATGTGACGCTCCTTTAGAGAGTGATTCTGATGGTCAGATGGCTGATAAGGCCAATCCCTGCAGGACTTAGCACTGCCTCACTGTCTTTTTCAGATCCAAAAGTACCAGAGACTTTAGCTCAGCACCGGGATCAACAGAGCGGCCCTTTGCCTGCGATATATCATCTGTCCCTGAAAAAATAAACAGTACAAATATAAACTAATATGTTGCCATCATGCCTGCTCACAGTGTGTTATTGTAAATGCTCACTTTTTAATCAACTCTGAGCTCATTTCTTTGGGTTCTTACAGGGCGTCTATGCAGTTTCTGGGACCTGCTTCATACGTAATGGCTGATACCAGGTGAACAAAGATCAGGTGAAGTGTTAGTCAGCAATTAAATATTGTACAGACGGAAATTTCACTGATTTTTCTCTCCTAGATTCAAATCTTGCACCACAAGAAGGACCCAGGCACCAAATCCCACTCACAAATCAATAAATACTACAGATAACTAAATGCTTCAAATATATCATAGAATTATATTGTAGTCGAGTGTTGGGACACCCAGAGCTCCTCTCCATCACAGTGTGTTGCCCATGCTGCTGCTCACCAGCCCCTTGATATTGGTGATGGGCCGGGCATCGTGCAGTTGCCGTCTGCGATCGATAAATGTGGCCAACCGCGACGTGTCCAGGGGCGTCTTGGAGTACTCCCCACCATGTGCACCCCCGCGGCCCACCCACGGGTGCTGCAGACAGAAAGTAGCGCTGGGCCTCTTCCTGGGATCCTGCTGCAGCACCGAGGTCACAAAATCCCTAGCCGCCTGGCTAACATCATGGAAGTATTCGTCCGGGAAGCAGAAGTCCAGGCGGCAGATGTTGACGCAGGTTTCCTCTGGTGATTCGTCCAGAAACGGGGAGACGCCGCTGAGCATCACGTAAGCCAGCACGCCGACGCTCCACACGTCTGTCGCAACAGACACCGGCGTCCCCTTGATGAGCTCAGGAGCAGCAAACTCTGGGTTTCCAAGCAAGAGGTGGACATAGCGCCGGTGGGAGGACAGCTGGACGGCGTCGCCAAAGTCGATGAGCTTAATGCACGGGGTGGGAGAGTGGAGGTCGACCATGATGTTCTCAGGCTGCAGGACAGAGAGTGCATGATATTTATGTGCCCAACAAATATGACTCTTTTTATACATCTACAGTTTTTATTATTTAAATTAACTTCCTCCTTTATAGAACACTTTGCAGAGAAGACATGCATTATAAAGAGCTATGCTGTACATATAAGGCACCAATGAAAACAGTCAAGTATAAAAAAAAAATATTGTATCACACTGATCTCACCTTCAGATCCAGGTGTGCGACTCTGCAGGTGTGAAGGTGCTGCAGGGCCTCCAGTGTTTCTCTGATGAAGAACGCCACCTTCTCCTCCATCAGCTCATCGTGGGCGACGAGGTAATCGAGTAAACGACCATCTTCCAACCTGACACACACACACACAAACACGCGCGCACACACACACACAAACACACAAACACGCACACACGCACACACACATTTTTTTTTTTTATCATTCACCCCCTTCAAGTAAGTATTAAGTAGATGCACCTTTGGCCTCAATCACAGCCCTGAGTCTGTGTGAATAGGTCTCAGTCAGGCCTGCACATGTGGACACTGCAATTTTACTCCTTTCTGCTTTATAAAACTGTTCAAGCTCCGTCAGATTGCATGGCGATCAGTCTTTTTCAAGTCCAGCCACAAATTCTCTATAGAACTGAGGTCTGGGCTTTGACTCGGCCACTGCAGAACATTCAACTTGTTATTGATGAAGGTTCCCATCCAGATTATGGTAAATCTTACTGAAATGTGAATACTTTTGGTGGTGAATACTTTTTATAAGCAGTGGACATGTAAAAAAAATATATGGATAATTTACTTTCACTCCACCTCCACTCTGCTTTAATTTGGAGTAGACACCAGAGCGACAGACAAGACAGTTGAATGTGTGACAGTAAGTCAGTTTCAGTGGCAGCAGGAGTTCATGAAAAGTCAGTCAGACTTACAGCTCCAGGATCAGAATCAGAGAGGTGGGAGACTCATATGTGTCCAACAGCGCCACCAGCTGGGGGTTCTGTACATGTAGGAGCACGTCGGCCTCGTGAGCCACCTGCTCCTTCTTCTGCATCTTCTTACTCACAAACTTAACTGCAACCTGAACAGAAGAAAAAGGGACATGTCCTCTAAGACAAGACAATAGAAGTCACTGCAACCTGAAACATGCAAACATACAGACCTACTGCTGTTTAGAAGAAACACAGCCATTGCTTTAACTAGACACATAATAACACAAACTTTACTGAAATATGTTGATGAAGGTTCTTAAACATCCAGGTCATGGTAATTCTAAGTGTTGTAATATACAACTGGACTTGTTTTGGTTTCTTGAAAACGTTTCAACTCTCATCCATGAGGCTGCTTCAGTTCTAACTAACCGGAGGGGAGTTGCAGGCTTTTAAACTCTGTGTGGGAGTGTCCTTACAGAGTCACTAAGGACACGTGTGAGCTCTGAGTGTCGGAGTCATTAGGGCCACTTGTGGGTTGTTGACCCAACTGGCCTTTGTGTGGGTTGCTAAGGCTAGGTGAGCCTAGTGTCCCTAACGACTCGCTAAGGACACTCCCACTCAAGAGTTTAAAAGTCTGCAACTCCCCTCCAGTTAGTCAGAACTGACAAAGCCTCACGGATGAGAGGTAAAACGTCTTTAACAAACTGAAACACGTCCAGTTGCCTTTGACTTACTGAATCATGAAATGCATAAAAAAACATTTACCATATATATAAAACAAATAAAATGACCAATAATACAATGACACATTTGACTTTAAAACTGAAAAACTTCACTGCCATCTTTAAATTTAAATATCAGTGCAAAGAATCACTGCACTCCACATCAACATGTCGATGAGTCAAAGTGTGAGGCGTGTCCTACCTCCTTCTTTGTTGACTTGTTGAGACATTTTCTCACCACTGAAAACCTTCCCCTGGTGAATAGAGGGACACACAGAGACAGGAGAGGTTAGAGAGAACAGAGGCTGCACATCTCACACAAACGTTCAACATCAGGCCTTAAGGTGGAGTTTGGGAAGGTCAGTGATCTGGGACGGTTTACCTTCCAATCTCACTGATCTCAGAGAAGCTCGACTCAAAGTTTTCTTTCCACTGGATCCCTGTTCCATCGTAGCCTGAGTCTGGACGGAAAGTTGAAGGATTAATACATTTCCATTTTCAACACTGCATGACCTTTTCTTTTGTGCCACCGTCTTTACATAATCATGAGAGTAAAACAATTTTTGAAGTATTCATTAAATAGGTTTTCTGCAGGAAAAGAAGCTGTGTGTGTGTGTCTCTGTGTGTAGACCTACTGCTGCTGGGCAGTGTGACCATATTTGAGGGCTCAGATGGCGGGCCAACCCCCCAGCGGTTGGAGGCTCGCACTCTGAACTGGTAGTGGCCTCCAGGAATCAGAGTATCAATCTGAACACACTCCTCTCTGCTGCTGGCCACCTGCTGCCATAGCAATGAGTCTGAGGGCGAGACGGAAGGAAAGATTTAGTCTCTTTACATGTTTTAAAGGAAAACAATACCTAATTCTAATACCACAACTGCCTCCCCCCTACACACACACCTTCCTGCCTGTACTCCACAGTGTAGCTGCTGACAGCACTGTGAGCGGATGTAGCCGGAGGCGGCCAGTGGATCATCACCGCTGTGCTGCTGGCCTCCTGGGCCACCGGTCTCCCAGTGGCTGCTGGGATACCTGCAGGAGACAAAACAGACGCAAAGTCAGCAACCCACTGCAGCTGCTCTTCCAAAGGAACGTCTCCGTGTGACATTAACAGTCTAATTCAGGCCAGAGAGCTGCTCTATAAAAGGTGACATGCTCCTTTAAATCCATGCCTGTTACCTTGCACTTTAATGGAGGCGGAGGAGGAGGCGGAGCCGTGATCGTTAACGGCAACGCAGGTGTAGATCCCTGTGTCCTGAGGCATCAGATTACAGATCTTCAACAAGATGTCACCTGTATCCCTGGAGAGAACGAGGGAGGGAGGTACGGGATTAGAGAGAAGGAAAAAAAGGAGAAGACAAATATAGGAGAACAATAGAATAGGAAGAGGAACATTCATTTAATTCATCTAACCCCTGTGTAGGAAATAAAACAAACTAACACACATGCTCTCAGTGTTACCTGATGTCGATAGTGAAGCGGCTGTTGCTGGTCACAGGGTTCTGGTCGGGGCCCTTCAGGGTGACGCTGGGTTTGGGTCGTCCACACACTTTACAGCAGAGGACTACAGTCTCCCCGAACGCACACACAACGTCTGACAGAGGGACGAGGAACTCCGGAGCCACTGCACACAGGAAACACACGGCTGAATACTGAATCCTCAGCCATTTCTTCAATTTCTAGTAAGAATTAATTAAACATTTTACATCAAACTGTTCTTTATATAGCTTTATTTATTAAATATGTTGTATATTATACACTTTAAATATGAATTTTTGTGCTGTTCATTGAGCTATGTGACTTCGGGGCAGGGGTTGGCAGACACAGCGTGGCCTCAGGTCTATGAACATGATTTCATCCTTCACATTATGTCACACCACCAGTTTTTGACACAGTTTAGCGCTAACCTCAACTTTGTAGATCTCTACAAGCTTTCATAATAGCTAAGTCAGGCCCAATTCTGGCACTGTGTCGACACCTCGGCTGTGTTCCTGGCACCGGATGCATTAAACGTCATCCTGCTCTGGCTTGCATGGCAGCCAGATTTGGTTAGCCATCAGGGATGTGGACTACAGCCCAGTTGGCAGCCCAGCCTTGAGGATCAGACTAATATGATGTGTAATGTAATTCATCAAGGTCTGGCAATATTCATAAAGCAGGGGCACTGCAATCCCAATTTCAGACATGTTATTAGCAACTATGGTGCGCAGTATATATCAAAACTAGATAGAAAGTTAAAGGAACAGTTCACCCAAAAATGACAATTAGACATAATCTCTTATATCCCATATATGTACTTTATATGACCCCACTTCAAAAAACCCAAAACTATCCCTTTAAATCAATTTGATTTGATTTTTCAAGGGCTTCAGGAGACTTTAATTATGCTGGTTAAACTGTATGGAGCCATTTTGTGTTTTGACGTTTTAAAACCAGTCCCCAGCTACTTCAGTTGTTTAGGAAAATGCTGCATCACTGTTTTACTGCTAAGCTCCAGAAATGTTTTGTAGACTATGAAACGTAACCTGACTTACCATCAGCATGAGGGTTAAATAGGTCAAATTACGCTTTTTAGGTTTTTGCCTTTTCCTTTCTTGTGTCATGTAACATTTCTGTGCATGTCAAAGGTCTGCAAAGTGGAAAAGCCCAAAGTCCACCCTAAAAGGAGTTACTCTCTCCCACAGAGGACACTGCTCCTGCACTGCCTGAAACGCTTGGTTTGGAGTCGAGTCTTTACCTCTGTAACTTATGTACATCACTATGTAACAGGTGTTTTATAAACTTATATTTGTATATATATTTATTATAAAATATATACACTCCAGTCAGTCAGCAGACATACAGTTGCTACTGCTGTTGCAGCTATATTTTAGATCACATTACATTGCTTGGCATGACCCGCCCTACTCTGCCTCTGATTGCATGTGCAACTCTCACCACAGATTGAACAAAGGTGAGATGTCTCACTATGTAGTTAAAACGGAGCGTTCCAGACACAGTGTGTAAAGAGTGCTGCAGCAATGCACTGTATGAGAATAATAAATTGTTTTTGAAAATTAAAGTATGTAAAATCTATTCTACTAGGACCCTCAATTAAAAGTGTCAACTTTAAAATGTGCTTGATTCGACCTCTTTAATAGATAGAGTTTTCATTTTTGGTGAACTTTTCCTTTAAACAACATTATGGTGTGCAGGTGGCAAGATGTGTGCGGGAGCTTTGCTTCTAAACTCAGCTTTCTGATTCATTTCATAATTGATTTTTATTTTTTTTCACGCTTCTTGATCATCTATATTTAACAAAGAATTTAGAATATAAGAAAACAAAGCTGCACTAGCTGAAGCTGACACTAATGTACTGGATAATAAGCCGACTCAGATGATTCATGCGTCTCTCACCTTCCTGGATGAAGTTTGGGTTGAGAAGCTGCAAAACAGATGAGGTCAAAGTTTAAATGACGAAGAGTTTAAATCATGTGACATGCCTTAAAAAGCAGTGTGACAGCACTGTTTGTTACAGATAATGTGGTTCATGTTTTCTGCCCACACTAAGACTATGACATTCTTCATATCGCTTTCTACAAATTCATTGTGTGTGTGTGTGTGTGTGTGTGTGTACCTCCATGCCCGTCTTTGGGACAAGGTCGTCATCACAGTCTGACTCATCTGAGGTGTGAACCTCCTGGTGGAGAGTGAAGGAAGCAGAGAGGAAAGCAGAGGAATGTGAGAGGAGAGAGAGATGCAGGATTTAGGTGTAGGGTTAGGGAGGAGCATAGGGAAGCAAAGAAGAGAGAAGTAATTGTAAAGAAATGAAGAACAGGTAAATATGGGGAAAATGTAAGAAAGTTCCAAGGGAGGAAGGAATATAAGTTTAAAAAAAAAAGATAGGAGCAAGAGTGTAATGAAGGATGGATGAAAAGAACGAGAGAATAAAACAGGAAGAAAAGAAAATTGAGGCGGATGGGGAGAATATCTGGGGTGATAGTGTTCAAAACAGAGGAGAAACACTTGTCTTGCCTGCTGTGGAGGTTTTCCAGGATCTGAAGAAGTTTGGCTGATACTCACCTGAGGGATGTTTGACTTTTCTTGAGACACCTGATGTTTAACATCACCTCCTCCCTACACTCTCTGCTGTCTCAAATGTCCCACCGTGCACAAAGCAACCAACCAACCAACCACTTCTGACTGTCAACGTCAGAAGTGCTCTAAACTGCAGTTCATCTAATGGCCACTACAGGCTGGATCCAAGAAATTCCCAAACTAATATTAAGAAAAACGCAGCAATTGAAGCTTCCCAAAAGAAATTTTAACCTTAAAAGCAGATTTAAGGAAAAAATGTTTATAAGAGATAAGTGTGTCACATGTAGGATATTAATGCTTGAAGGGGGGTGTGATTGTTTGACTGCCCCCACAGTCAGCTTGCCGTTTATTCAGTCCACCTCAGCTCAACCTTTTTTTTGCAATCTGCTTAATTATAAAAGGTTAAGAGGTACATATCTTGACATAAAACATCAGTATTGATGTCAAAACCTCTATAAACTCCTTCTGTAAGTCGAGGATCTCTGTCTGAAAGTTTCTCTCATACAGCAGCCGGCAGGATCTTTGTCGATTCAAATATAAAGGGAGAAAGATTCGACCCAGAGATCCTTTAGGACTCCTAGAAATGCATTATAGTGCTGTACATTTTCACTGTTGAGCATTATCTGAGCTTGTCCTTGTTTTTTTACATTCATAGTTTCAAAAACTTTAGTAGATCTCAGCATATCTTATCATTAAGTAAATCCCTTTAATAGTTGCTGAGGAGAGGAAATGTTTTTTGTACACTCATGTGGGAGAAGTAAAAAGGTTGTACAGATAAGCAAAGGCTGTGCATTTAGCTGCATGTAGTGTTACTTCATGGTGGAGAATCAGTGTTTCTTCACATGTTGAACTTCAGAACTAAATCCTTATCCTTTTTTTTATCAAAAAGTGAGGCCTGCAGTGTCTGAGCTTTGAATATATAATCTGAACCTACATCATGTGTCTGTGAGCGCCACGAGGATTCACATTGAGCCACTCTGTTACTGGATGTTATAAGCACGAGACAGCTCTATGATGTTAGGCTACTACCAAAACACTGGTTTAACACAGCAGAGTCAAAACAAATTCAAACTGAAATCAATACATGACTCAACTCTACCTCTATCCATGCACAAGGAGGGAGAAATAAACCACAACGCAAAAACACAAAAAGAAATCAGACTTTATTTTACATTCAGTGCATTTGAGTGTTTTGGGTAAATCAAACTTGCAGTGCTGTGCTCTAGTGGTTCTCAACTGTCGAACATGTTCATACCTGCACGTATGACTTCTCTTCCTGTGGACTGTTTTTTTTTTTTGTGATTGGTGGATTTACTCGCGGGACGTAAATCCACACACAGCAACGTTTCCTGTAAATTTTGATCTGAGACAGTTGCTGCCCAACTTCTTGGTTTGGTTGGCCGATCAAAGTGCTTTGACCCATTACATGATCAATAAATACAGAATGTACTGAACCCAGCACTGTTGATTGAGTCTAAATTCATGTCTGATGCAAGTTGGGAACCACCGTTGGAGTCAAACAGAGACACAGCAACTACTGTGTGTGTGTTTGTAGGTCTGCACACACACATGCGCGCACACACACACACACACGGGTTAAGAAGAAAAATAAAAATCAACTGGGGCAACGGGCAGGTGAGGGGTTTCCGCACACACATATGACATCACCAGCGTGCGCCATCGGCCTGCTTTTACTCACTTTGCCCTTCGCCCTGGTGGCGGGGGAGGCGAGCGGGAGAGGGGGCGTGGTTTCTTTGGGCTTACGAAGGAGGCCGTTCTCCTGACCTCTGACCCCCAGCAGGGAGGCGTCCTTAGCTTCAGCGCGCTTCCTGGCACGCAATGTATTCCATGACAGAGACTTCCTGTACGGTACAGGAACGAGAAACATCAACCAGCCAATCAGAGAGAAGCTCAGCGGGGTCCAGCTAGGTCTGGCTGCAGAGGCAACACATCTGTCAGGTCAGGACTTTGGATTGTGCTGCATTTGTACATATATATAGTCAACGCAGATCGTTGGTCACAGCTGACATTTTGACTAGTTTATAGCAGGAAAAAGACATCTGTGAGGGTTTAGTTCCATTGAGATGTCCCTATCTATTTCTATCTACACATGTATTATCAGGCTAACATTAGCTCACAACTGTAGGGTTAACATGGTAAACCTAACAAACTTTAGCATGCTAAAATTTTAGCAAACTGATATTATCTCACATAAATGCTAGCCTACCATGCTAGCAACGTAACAAAGCCAGGCTAAATAAAGATACCAGAGAAGGTTGTGTCTGGGTAAGATAGCCAGAGCTCCTTGATAAAACACCGTTTATGATTGCACCACGATAACAAACACCCCTACGCTATGCTAACTAGCTACTGCTGGCAGCTGTGCTAACCTTTGTCCATTGTTGACAGCTACATGTTTAAACTACTTTACTTCGCTATCCAAAACAAGCTCACAGATCCTGCGTCTTAGTTTTTGTCCTAAATTTGATATATTAGTATCTTATTAGTGAGATACATTGGGTCTCAACCTGGAGGTCGGGACCCTCATCGGGGTCAAAAACTGAATTTGAACTAGAAACAAACACAATATACTAAGCTAACAGACTATAAACTATTAGATCAATGTTAATTGTTCTGAATAATATGAGGTAATACCCCCAAAATGAGCAACCTTTTAAGAGGCAGAAATTGATTTTCATAAAAAACTAAATATGCTGGTAAGCTCTATGCTGTATTAAATTATGGCCCACTTAGAACATATTTTTTTTCTGCACCATTCTCTTGTCTCCTTAGTTTCTTCGATCCCTTCTATAGTGTTTGTGGGCATGTCTTTACAAGCTAAAAGTTTATATCCTCGTGTGTTGCAGCGTAGGCTCCTGACAGGGTCGCTGTTGCCTGAAGCTGCAGCCAGACCCTTCTGATCCGTTAAGATACAGGAGAGGACGGACAGAAGGACGGAAGGACTCACTTTACTGAGACAGAGATAGAAACACAAATAGTGACATACTGTACCTTTAACACAAGTGGAAACAACACTGAGCTTTTAACACTTTCAACAATCACACCTGCAGTTCAACACACGTGTCCCGTGTTTCCTGTAGACATGGCGGTGTGTTCATGTAGACCTTCATTATTTACTATTATACATGAGCAGTGAAGACTTTTAAGATGATGTCTGTGCGGGATAAAATTAATCCTCCACAGTTCATGAAAATGTATTTCACTGTCTCAGTATTACTTTTTCTACGTGTCTGGTCATTTGATTTTAACCACTTTGTCTTCAACTCTTGTCAGGTGAGTGGTCAAACTTGCTGTCAGTTTGGTGCAACAGAGGTTATGAGCAGTTAACAGTTAAAATGGTCAGAAATTAAAATAAACCGACAGAATGTGAATAATTAACAGTTCTGAGATTATATCAAAAGACACCTGTGGTCCTCCCACAGGTGCCAACTTAGCTAACTAGCTAATAGCAGCTACAGTTGTGTTCGGCAGATCATTCTTACATGTTGCACCCTAAAGAGCACTTTCTTTTAATTCATCCTGGTTTTCTTGTATAAACCACCGTTAACCCTATATGTAATGTATGCGTGTGTACATTCTGTGGAGTGTCAAACCGACGAGGTTAGTAAAAACTCAAAGAAAAGTCCAAAGAAATGTCACTACACAAAAATCAAAATTAACCATACAGGGAAAAGGTGCAGACAAAGTTTTTATACCTGGAACTCAGAGGAAAGCCTCAGAGCTGATCGATGTTTTCTGTCTTTATGGTCATAAAACCTTGCTTTATCTGTTCAATATCAATCTAATTCCATGCTATACAGATAATATAAACCTTAAAGTTCAACCTTAATAATGGTTGATGTTTGTCGTTTCGTCTTCCTCCTCCTAAGCTTTAGTCACTCGACTCCTAAACCTCTCGTCCTCTACAGAAACATGGAATGTAAAGGTAAAGTTGCACACAGAAGCAGGCAGAACGCTCAGTTTCACATTTGCTGTTGTAGTTTATTTACAAATATTAAAAACTACAAAGAGTTAACCATCTTCATCCTAACGCAGAACAAAACAACTTCACCTTCACGTCGCTTTGCTAACTCATGCTCAAGTCCAAAAGGTTTATTTTACATATTTAAAATACATTTAAAATCATTATTATTATTAGACTACCAACAGTACAATGCTGACCGTTGCTATTGAACGCAACATATTGCACAGCTTGACTTTCATTCAGATTTTTTCTCATCTTAAATAGTGCAAAAGAGATTTTTTTTTTGTTGTTTAAACAGGAATGTTCCAGAGCCTCAGTCGAAAAATTTACTTTGTACAGTGAACTGCTGACATAATAAACAAAATCAACATGGAGGAGGAAAAAAATCCAACTTTGTCCGTAAAATAAAATAATAATTAACAAGGCAGAAAAACAAGAACAACAACAAGAACAACAGGGGGGAGAAACATAAATGTCTTTATAGATTGCCACAGACAACAAAATAAATCTTCTCCACTGCGGAGAACGGGGCTGAGTCCACCTGAATGCCCCAGGTGAGTTTTCTTTTTTTTTTTCTTTCCAAAAACATTAAAAAGAAAAAGAAAAAAAAACAAACAATTATACAAAAACAGAAGAAAAAGCAGGGTGTTAGGAACTGAAATAAGAGTCCGGTTTTAGCTCCACATGAGTGTCAATGGTTTTTCTCTGTCTGGTTTCCAGAGTCAGCTACAACTTACAAGGTTTTCTATCCAGTCTGTTTCTGCAGGATAAATCTTCAGTACTCGTTAACATATAAAATGATCAGTGTGTGTTTGTGTGTGAGTGTGTTTGGTTGCAAGCCTCAAATCCATTTTCATGTAGTTGCCACAGAGCCGTAAAGTGACAATGGCTCAGAAACAAAACTGTCACTGCAGCAGGTTGACGGACATTAAGAGAGCAGATCTGTACCTTTTACCTCCCACAAGCCAGTCAGCAGTTAGAATACCAAAAAAAAAAGGTCCAGGAGTTCATTCTTAAAGGGGGGAGGAGGAGGGGGG
>CAEMYA010000106.1:635113-653477 GCA_903131615.1 Diplodus sargus
TGGGAGCTGAAATCTAAAAAAAAAAAAACAGAAGCTTTGTCTCCACCATTCTCTCATCCCGTCCAAGTGCTTGGTTTCGAGCCCAACCAGAAGTGCGTCTGTCTGCAGGTAAAGAAGTGCTGGGTGGGTGGTGGGGGACTTACTTGATGTTGTTGGCATCGGCCACTGCCGTTGGGAAAGAGGAAGTAGAAGAAGAGTCTTTAATGGACTTTGTGGGCGGGCCCAAGATGTTTCCCGGCACCCAGCCCTCCGCTGCAGGTGATTGGATGTTGGCCGGACGAAAAACAAGGTACATGTTCTGCTGATTGGTGGCCAGGATTTGGACGATCTCTCCCTGACTGACGCAGATCTCGTTCTCTTTGAGCGCCGAGTAGTCCTGGGTGACCAGCATGGTGGAGGAGACACCATTACAGCCGCCTTCGCTGTCCTGAGGAGCAGGGAGGAAAGGATGGAGAAAAAAAGAGGAGAAGACAAGAGGGGCAAACACAGAGAGGAAGAGAGAAAGATGGAAATGACGGAAGAAGAGAGGATGAGGAGAATTGAGGACAAGGTTACGGTGTGTCTGTGTGGGTTGGACAACAGTCCTGCTGACTGTGATGCCATCAAAGCTAACCCAGAACTGAGGAGGGGCAGCGGGAGGTCAGGGCCCAGGAGGAGGAGGAGGAACAGTGACAGAGTGTCAGCGGTCTGTTCAGTGTGCAGTTCAACACCTACTATTACAAAAAGCAGTCTGTAAGCAGCTCGTCTCTCTAGAAACAGCATCCTGCTTATCGTGGATAACCCACGTAACCTGGTTACCAAAGCTAATGACTTCACACATGCAACAAAGTTGTGTCTTGACTAGTGATCTAGAAACACTGCTTTAGAAGGTTGCCATACTGTAAAACCTTAAATAATGCAGTCTTGTGTTCCATTTTAGGTGAGCGTCTTCAAAGCCATGACGAGAAAACTCTCATGGTCTTGTTCTTGGGAACATTTCCCCTCTGATGAGGGTCAAGGTGCTCCGATGAAGAGCTTGGCAGGCTGTAAAGCAGAAAGCGAGCAGAGCTGTCCAGCCTTCTGCAGACAGCAAGAGGGTTTCAGTCAAAGTAGGCCAGAGCAAGAACAGCCCGTCTATGTGCATAAATATATATATATATAAACCCACATAGGGTGCTGCTACACCTGCAGTAGCCCAGATTTTAACCTTGGCTTTTAGGGACAGGTAACAGACTTGCAGACAGCGTGAAGGGAGAAAGTGTGCTTCATGCTCTAGTTCACCAACTGTCTGCTGCAGTGTACGGTCTGTGGTTAAAACAGTGCAAAATCAAAAAGAACTGAACTGGAAACCGTATTCAAGGCTGTATGTAAAATCACAGATATTCTTAGAAACCTGAAAGAATGTGGAAGCATGCGGCGGTAAGGAGCCAGTTCCCCTCACATCTCCTGTGTCCAGGCTGCAGGAACTCACCCTGGAGTCGAAACACGATGTACCGCCGTTGGAGGTAGACATCTTCATCTGGCTCCTCCCCCTCTCCAATTCCTTGTCGCCGAGGCCGACCGCCGAGGACGGACGGCTGTGCGAGGACATAGCGGGCCGGTTTCCAGAGGTCGAGCGGTTTCTGGTCAGCGACGAGCTGCAGCCCGCTCCGCCCTTCTCCTTCTGGTACTCAATGGGAGACTGAAGAGCTGAAGTCACACACAGAGTAACGTTTATATTCCCCCTTCTGTGTTTTTGACCCCCGCTTATTGTACGACAGTTATAGTGTAGCACAACAACAGTTTGGGCTATTTCAGCCCATTAGTCAAACACTTTACATGGTGTCTGAGTAGAAGGCAGAGCTGCTGTTCATTGAAATGTCTGCTTACTGGGCAGCTGACTAAAGTGAAAGCGTGTCATGCTTCAGAGGAGAATTCTGCAGGTGTGTGTGTGTGTGTGTGTCTGTGTGTGTGTGTGTGTGTGTGTGTGTGTGTGTGTGTGTGTGTGTGTGTGTGTGTGTGTGTGTGTGTGTGTTGTCTCACCCGACAGGAAGTTGCTCTGAGCATCCAGGACCTCCTTGATGTGTCGGACCCAGACCTGCTTGATGTCGACGTTGGCGGCCTGCAGGGTGAAGCGCTCCGACGAGCCGCGACACGACAAGACGAACTTACAGGGATCGTTATCCATGCTGTCCTCCAGACCCAGGTAGGACACCTGTGGGGGGGTAACGAGGTTATAAAACATCGAAGATATGAAAAAGGTTTTTACATCAACAGCATTTTCCTAAACAATAGATGTCTGGTGTTGCCTGCTCGCACACAGATGACTGTGTATCCTAATGAGACACCCCCCCACCCCAAGCTGCAGCCCATCCTCTGTGTACCTTGATGCTCTTCTTGAACTGGTACCCGGGCGTGGACGATCCTTTCCTGAGCAGCTCGCTGAAGATGACGATCTGCTCAAAGAGGAAAACTCGTCGTTCTTTGGAGCGCGACAGGACGCCGGCGTCCTGCTCTGTCACAAAGAAGGTTTCCTGCTGCAGCAGTTTGCCCTGACACGTCAGCTTACCCTGCAGACACGTGGGATTGGCCAACACAGTTAATTCGGCGCTCACCGGTGACTTTTTAGCACCTGTAATAGCAGGTGGAGGGTGCACTGGAATGTACAGAAGCGTAAGTACCTCGTATCCCTGCAGCCGACCCAGGTTCATCATGTCATTACACAGTTTAGGGACCTGAGACATCAAATCTACAGCTTTCTGTAAGAGCCAGAGAGAAGGATTTAAATCCTCGGCTGGACGATGGGTGGGATCAGTATATCATGGTTTCATAGCAGGAACAAAAAAAAATCACAAAAAAAGTCCTGGATTCAGGCAAAGCTGTAAATAAAATGATGTATGTATCAGGCAAAATGTACATGTCAGTATGTTGTGTTTCTACCTCTATTTGTTCGCAGTCCATGCCTGCCTTGGAACTGAACTTCAGGAAGTCCTGAAGAGAAAAAGGACCACAGACTCAACACACCATGAATACACTTCACTATAGTTCAATACAGCATTTCATTCTGAGTTTTACAGGCAACCATATCATGATTAAATGAACAAATGTGTGTGTGTGTGTATGCTACCTTCAGGAGCAGCTGGTATTTGGTGATTCTCTGGATTGGCTTGATGAGGAAGTCACTGATCGTCAACCTGGACTGGATGTCCTGCTGGATTCCCTGGAAGACAAAACAACCAAAAGCATCAGAATGTTTATTTGAATCCATTTCTTAGATTCCAGCTTCTCTTACACATTCAGTCAGTTATACGTCAACTACATAATACAACATACAACATGTTGACGAAGGTTCTCAGTCATCCAGGTCATGGTAATCTAGGTGCTGTATCGTAGGCACCTGGATATAACATAAAGCGTTACGTAAAAAACATCACTTACGTCAAAAAATGTGTCATACTCCGCTACGATGAACTCAGACTTCGGCTTATTCTGACAATAAACCACATACATGTGGAGTCTCCTCTCCTGTAACACACACACACACACATTTTTTTCATGAGCAGATCACAGGGGGCTTTGGGGGTTTTTCCAGGTCAACAGGACATGTGTATCATCATCATCATCCACATCACAGTGGTCCGCTCACGTGTTTGATGAAGAGCTCAGGAAGGTGTTCGTTGTCTTCAAGACATTTCTCCAGCTCTCCTACGAAGAATCTGACGGAGCCAGCAGAGAGGCGTCATTAGTCAGCACATTCAAACAGCACAAGCTCCACCCGACCCCTCCTCCCATTCACCCCGCTGCTGAACCTACTCTCTGTGCCAGTCGTAGATCTGGTGGATGTTCCCAAAGACGATTTTGTCTTTTCCTTTCATGTCGTCGGGGACGCCCTTTTCCTCGATCCTCTTCATGAAGCCCTGCGGGGTCACACAAGGTCAGCTGGTTGCTCTGCTTACTTCTCCTCACTTACTTAGTTAGTTAGTTACATCCAGCCCTGGCACAGTCACTGAGCAACCAGTGCTTCTGTCAGCGACTGTGCTCCTCATTAATCTACCAATTACAGTGAAAGATGCCGGTGAGACAATGACTATGAAGAAAGTCTACTTCATGGGCCCGTGCAGAGTAGATAATCCTGACTGGGGGTTGCAGGATAATCAGGCACAGATAAGCAGTTAGTGTCTCACCTCCACCACGATGCCCAGGTCTTTGACGTAGTCCTTCTCCGTCTGAATCAGCTCGTTCAGAACAAACCTGAGCAGAATAAGAACAGTAACATCAGCTGAGGACATGCTGCAGCATGGCACCAACACTGTGGTCGACAATTTTGCTACTAGATAAAAATGCAATGTGGTGGTTGTAGCAGTGGCAGTAGCAGAAGGAGTGACGCTGCACTCACATTCGTCCTCTCATAGCTTTGGCTCTCTGCTCCAGTTCAGGATTTCGCGGCTGGACGGGCGTGGTTTGCTCTGGCGGAGACAGAGAGGTGAAGCCGGGGTACGCTCCTGGTTCCAGAGTCTGAGGAGAGGAGAGGAGAGGAGAGGAGGGGAGAGGAGAGGAGAGGAGAGGAGAGGAGAGGAGAGAAGGGTTTAGAGGTGAAAGAAACCAAACAGTTGTCTGTCACAGATTTAGAAAAGCAAATGCAGCTCTGTGAAATCCTCTTGTTGTGGAGTCCGTTTTTATTTACCAGGATCATAGATGTGGCTTTACAATATGAACAACGTCCTATACTCTGTATCCAAAACCCACC
This sequence comes from Diplodus sargus, assembly GCA_903131615.1. Lineage (NCBI taxonomy): Eukaryota > Metazoa > Chordata > Actinopteri > Spariformes > Sparidae > Diplodus > Diplodus sargus. The sequence continues at coordinate 639,819 of CAEMYA010000106.1, forward strand.
AGCATCACAATAATGACACTATATTTCATGACAGCAGAGGGCAGCAGAATCCTGCCTGTGATAGTCATAGGGAGCATGTTGGAGGGCTGTGGGATTGTCAGTGTGCGCTGGTGTTGCTCTGTCAGCCTCTCATGACATCATTCCGTACAGTAATTCTCACACCAAAGGTTACACACTGTGTTGGCAAGTGAGATGCAACACTTCTGGGTTTGAATCCTGTCCTGAGCTGACCCCTGGCTGGCCCTGCTGCAATCTCAATCCCATTCACAGTGAGATCCCTCTATTTTAAAAGCGGATCTCTGGCAGGACGAGGTCTCCGTCACTCTACTTACAATCAGCTCCATGTGAAACTGGACTTTTTTGCATCTAAATAGAGTTTGTTAACCAGATAGATGGAGACATGCTAACACTAGCATATACAGTTGGTATATTTAGGAACCAGTACAACAAATGAAAACATTCCAGCCATCAGAAGAGTGGACCCATAGTGGCTCATCAAACTGGTTGTTGTAAAGTCGGCTGCAGGTGTTCTCACCTGCACCGTGTCTGTAGCCTTTATTGGTTTCTGCCTATATTTTGGCAAACTTGCTCCATTTTAAGTATTCAGAATGTCATGGACCCACTGATGGACGGCCAACTGTCACTGTCCTGAAGAAAACTTAAAAATGTGCCGACTCTCAGGCAAGAAGCACCTTTTACTCATGATTCCTTATTTGTCCTATCAGTGTGACATGTCCTCGGGAAGCGTATGTCACACTGAACGGTGTCAACCTGTGTTTCAGGTCTATGTTTTCAGATGTGACTGAGTTAAAACTCTGTGAAAGTATCTTAACAGTATGTCTGCTTTTCCTTCAACTGTTCTGGGCATAGTGTCACATCCTGTGTTTCATAATGGTTCATTGTTCCGGTCTGATTTTTTTGTTAGATTACAGAGAAACACAGAGATAAAGCTATTTGTTACTTTCCTCTGTGGTGTTAATCCCACTGAAATGGGGCATTACATTGTTTCTGTCTGAATAAACGTGAATACAAAATAGAAAATACGAACACAAACAAAATTCACAAGAACACTATAATGTACATGCACGACTGCTGTTACTCCATATCTTCACTATATATTCATTCACACATGTTGTGGAGGTGTCGCGGACGCGGCGGGTGAACAGGTTCTGTTCAGTCAGGACAACTCATCTGCACAACATGTGATTTCGGTCGGCGCTCGTTTTAAATAGAAGCCGTTCGTCACACACGCACATGATCACACACACACACACACACTCACCATCTTGGTTTTAACCAGTTTTTCTATGGCGCTAACCAGCTCGGCAGCGCTGGGCACCTCAGAGGACGACTGCAGAGACGTTAGCAAGGATGAAGACTGAGAGAGGAAGAGGAGAAGAGGGTCAAGAGCAGCAGCGTGTTAGGATGATTGAGAGCGGAGGAGAGAAGGCGGGGAGAAGGAGAGAAAGGTTGTGGCAAAGGGTGAAAGAAACCAACGGCAGTGACAGAGAGAAAAGCTGTGAGCGAGCAGAGGACAGCAGCAGATTAGAGCCCAGATACACATGTGCACACTGAGGGGTTTAAAGCTACGTCAGCACCACTAATACAGCTGTTTTAAACCTTAACCTAATGACAATATGACAGCAAAAATTACGCTATGGCATAATAGAAATAAACAAATGAGCGACATGTATAATAAACTACTGAAAACAGGTCAAAATCAGGAAAATCGCAGAGTTACACAAACTAAATTAAATAGGAACACTGATAAGAAAAACCATCCTAAAATAACTTGACAGTAGTAAAGTAGAGACTGAATAAATAAAGCTGATGTTAGTGGACACAAACGGGCTTCAGTCTACATGTAAATCTAATAAAAGACGACGTCGGGACAGACCAGCAGTGAAAGCCTCCCCCTCCTCCCTCCCGCCTCCTCTCACCTTGTCGTCCTGAGCCGACGGGTCCTTGATGATCTCCATGGGGGGAGGCAGAGGGGTGTGAGCCTCCTCGTCCTGCTCCTCCTCCCCGCCGCTCTGCATCCCAGAGGACGTCTTGGAGAGGAGGTTGCCATCTTTGCTGAGGACTCTCTGAAGCAGACATACACACCACACAGGCTCAATTAGAGAGGTCAAAAGTCACTCTGTACTATCTCCTTACAAACATCACTTCAGTGATCACACTCAATCAATACATGTTGGCCTTATCAAATATGAAATGAAATTTTAGTCACTGATAAATAAATAAATAAGAATATGAAATAAATCCTGGCATTAATAAATGGGGCAATACATATATAAATAAACAAATACATAAAGTTATAAAAATTAGCCAGAAAAGTTCAATAAATACACGTGTTTTTTTTTTAAAGATCACGTTCAAAAGGAACTTGTATTTATTTCAGGGGAGTTTTAATAGCACATCTATTTAAGGTTAGACATAATAATGAAAAATAAAAGTACATTTACCTGTGAGTAAAGTTATTTAAAAAGTAAAAAAAACATGTTAATATATTAAATTATATTGATTCATTTGTGTTCATGCTTTTTTCAACTTTCATATTGACTCAATTGAGTTTTGTTTGTAAATCAATTTCCCTGAGCATGTGAGTTATCTTTGGCAGGCTGATCAACTCCTCAAACGCAAAGCTGCACTGAGCTGTATCCAGAGTTGTTCCATCCCCAGAGGTCTGTGTGGCAGAGCGCTTACATGATCTGGGCTGCCACAGAGGGCCATTTGAAGCTCTGTGTTTCATTTCATTGTGGTAACCAATGCTTTGTCGCTCCCCTACCACACAAACAACAACAACAACTGGATTGGACTGATCTGTTGAACACGTGTTTTTCTTCTCACATCAGCTCCCCAATATTACTTATTGTCCTCATCCTGATCTTTGAAACTCTCTGATCCTGTTCCATTTTGGACACAGCATCTCCCTCGTGGTCATTAAACTACGAGAGTGAGTGAAGAAAAACAGCATTTTTTTTAATCAGACTGCCATGTTATTTGGCTGTTATCAATTTGTTTTATTTTCAGGGTTTCAGATGTTAAAAAAAAGAAAAAAAGAAAAAGTCACGGAGGACCAGGAAGTCCGCTTGTGCTGTAGGGTTTTGCTATGACAACATTCAAAGTAAAACGTATTTAAAGACGTCAGCGTCAACAGTTTTCATATTTTCAGTAATCAGCTAGTCATTTTAGAGTTTTATCAGTCTTTGTGTGTGTCTGTGTGTGTGTGTGTGGGTGGGTATTTGTCAGTGTGTGTGGGATGTATATGTGAGTCAGACAGACAGAAACCCATTACACATGGAAAGAGGAACTTAAGCTGTTCACTGTCCGTGGAAGTAGACAGCATGAGTACATCTTTAACACCTCTACGACATGTTCACTCCAGGCCTGATTACCTTAGATTACCTTTAAACTACAGACACCATCAATATGTGGGCAGGAGCAGATCAAACCACACATTCCACATATTGAAAGCTTGACTGATGAGCTATCAGCATGCTAGGGTTTTCACCTCTCATATAAATTAACCAATGGGCCAATAATTATTGGTGTAAATGGCATCAGAAGTGCAATTACATAGACCTGTTGGTGGTCAGCTGTCAGTCACATACAATTTTAAATTGCAGCTCCTGTGTTTCAAAAGTGAGTGGGTGAGCACATACAATGTATCTACTATCTTAAACAAATAAGAACATGATGCTTACAACCAATCAGCTATATTACGTTAAGTAATGCTATTATTATGGGCTACAGAGTTGTTGACTAATGTGATATTTTCACCTTTAACCGATCTAGTTTAGACTTTGCCTGCTCTCAATATTTGAGTGAGATGGCAAAGTGAAGGTCAACACTTCCTGCTAGAAAGAGTCAGAACTAAGAATAACTAAGAAAAAAAACTGACATAGTCTCAAAAAAAGGGGAACTGACTGAAAATGTCAGCCGCTTTGTGAAATACCTGCTATTTAAAACCAGATCAGAGCTGAAACATCTGTCGGGCCTACCTCATCGATGATGTCATCCTGCAGGCCGATGTCAGGCTGTCCCAGGTCGATGCTCTTCCTGCTCTCGTCTCTCCCTGATCCTGGGCCTGTCAATCAGATCGTGGAATAAGTAATCTATTACAGTGCACATTAGCTAACAAATTAGCTATAAGCTAAATTAGAAATAAATGAGATATTTAAAGTTAGCCAATCATCCACTCTGAAAGAAAAATCAGGTAATTCTTTACACTTGCAACAGCATCACAAGACCAAACTAAAACTCACAGTGACGGCTACGTGATGGAAAGAAATCTAATAAAAAGTCTGGTATGCTTTGAAATGCGTCTCAGTGAGGTCTCATTATACTGCTGATGCTGATTCAGATTTATGGTGACTTGTGTTCTGAATACCAACAGAAGCCTTACCAGTCTTCTTCTGTTTGTTATTGGGAAGTTTCTTGACGGAGCTGCCGTGGCTGAGGCGGCGGACCGGACTGGTCAGCCATTTTCTCAGAGTGTTTCCAGAGCGCTTGGGACCAGGAGAGCTGGACTGCAGCGAGCTGAGGGATGGCTGCGGCTGAAGGTTCGCCACGGACTCGGTCTTTCCATCAGAGCCACTAACGGGATAATTTTCTGAAAGAAATCAGATAAAGTTGGAATTTTAGTGAAATCCATCAGTGTCCATTTGGTAGCGCTTACTTATTCTCCTTCCACTGTGTTCCAAATGTTTTACAGATCAACGTTTAATACAACATAACACTGTGGAGGATGTGTCCCCTCCCTTGTTCTTCCCTTCTTGTTTCATAATGTTCAATGGTTCAATGGCTACGGATTGAAAAACAAGACAAACTTCTTCATGTTTTGCAGGCAACTGGAGAACTTGAGCCCCCCCTTTTTTTTCTTTACACTTTGTCATCCTGTTCAACACATTTCTTTTGTGATTCAAACAGAGGTTGGTCTCTGCACTCCGTGTCTGACATACACAGTCACGTTAAATCAGCTGACGAGGGCGTTAAGTTCATCCACTCCGACATCGATCGCTCATCACATTACTTCTTAATCCTCAATTATCTCAATAAATCAGAAAGAGGGTCTCAGTCTGTGTGTGTGTGTGTGTGTGTGTGTGTGTGTGTGTGTGTGTGTGTGTGTGTGTGTGTGTGCGCGTGTGTGTGTGTGTGTGTCTGTGTGGACATATGTAATAAAAGTTGTGGGGACATAAATCGGTCACACTGTGGGGACCCGCCCTCCTTCTGGGGACAAAACGTAGTACCCATAATGTAAATCAGAACATTTTAGGGTGACGACTGGTTTAAGATTGGGGTTAGGGTTAGCCAAGTAGTGGTAATAAACGTGTGTGTGTGTGTGCGTGTCTGTTTGAATTAGGGCTCTGGCACCAAACTCACCATCACTGGTAATGAAATTTCCTGACAATAAAAGCTTTAGTTCCAGCTGCATGTCTGTAAAATCTCATTTTGATGTCTCACTGTGAGAAATCACAGATATCCTCATTGAAATTATGACCGGTCAGAGCCACGCAGACCTGTAAACTAACCTAAATGTAAGCAGCGATATCTTGTAATAACGTTCTGACTAGGAAACATTAATGAGCTGTGTTTTTTCCCCCACCCTGACACATGTGCTTCAGCTGAATATGTTCAGGCACAGCAGCGTCATGTTTTGGCTCTCGGTGAGTGAGATCCAGATGACATTTTCTAGGAATGTCAAAGTCTGTTCAGCAGCTGTCTCACACGCCTCCTCTGATCATCCTGTCACTTCTGACACATGTACCCGTGTTGGAGATGAAATACTTTACATGGTTCAAGTGGAGGTTGTAACGTGATGCTGATTAAATATAAACAGGAAAGAAAGAAACGGTTTATATCAAACAGGTGTGACATGTTACACTGAAATTACTGAGATGACAGTGCACTTTTTAACCATTTGCATAGCCTATGTGTGTGTGCGTTTGTGTGTGTGTCTGAGTGTTATGTGGGAGTTGGAGGAAAAAAATGGCAGTCATGTGTCAGGAGTGTGGGAGATCAGCTGCACTCTCATACAGCTGGGAGCTACAGGCTGTGGTTGCTGCTGTGTTGGTATTGTGACCAAGTGTGTGTGTGTGTGTGTGTGCTGTGTGTGTGTGTGTGCTGTGTGTGTGTGTGTGTGCTGTGTGTGTGTGTGTTTGAGAAAGGAAATAAAAAGTTAAAGGTCGGCAGAATCTCCTGAGGTTTTCTACTGTACCTTCTATAGGTGGGCTTTTTTTTAGGGGTTTACCTTAATTTCTCTTCCTAGTCATTCCCTCCCTCCTTTCCTCTACTTTTAATTTGAACGTCTCCTGTTTGTACACTCTTGTTTGTTGCCTAGCTGCAGACGGCAAAAAAAGCACATGGGCTATTCTTTTTTTTTTCTATTTCTGTGCCAATCTTCCCTGTTAGAAACAACACTAAAATCACTTTCACTTCCTCGATGAGCGCCGATCACGTGCAGAAACACCAGACTGTTTGTGTCAGTTCAGGTTAACTTGAGCACTGTGGGTTAATGAGTTTGTGTTAGTGTCAGCTGCTGGCCAAGTCCTTATCTGTTGGTATCGGGAGTGTGGCACAAATACAACTTTCTGTTCAAACACAGCGGCCAAGGTCGCCCAGTGCTGCCGAGGCGCACGTCTCTCTTTTCATCCATCACACTTGACAGAAGAAAACTATGAAACTGCAGAGAGGTGGAGCGGGACATGGTGGACGGAATATATCTACAAAGAGAATAACTGTATAGTCCATCCATAACAGGCCTGCTGATGAAGCCTGTACAAAACACACACACATGCACAGACACAAGCACACACACACACACACCTTTGTTGGTGTTCCTTATGACTGCAAATATTCCATTGCTCTTGCTAAGATTACTTGACCTTTAACTCACATTCAGCCTGGAAGTTCAAGAATGCAGCGTGGCCAACCTGCCTGAAAGGCAAACCGGGTAAACGTGTAAAGCACACCCAGTCTTAAAGTATGAGCCTGATAACACGGGACCTGAATCACAAGCGACACCTGGAAAATATATAGTCTAAAATCGTACCGTCTGTAACCTTCAGACAGTTTGTGATGAACCCGTACTTCTATTGGAAACATGAGTTGTTGCACTCAGTCACATGGTTCCCACAACCTCCTCCTTTATCACTGTTAATTTACAAGAATGCCTGTAATGGCTGATTTCATTTATCGGACAGATTGTGATTGAAAGCCAAACAGCCAGCCAGCCTTTTATTTCAGGGAGCATTCTGGAACCATTATTCAACATTTACCCAAGTGCTGTATCGCAGGCAACCGGACGGGTTTCAGGCTTCTAAAATTACCATGACCTGGTTGACCTACGTCGACAATATTCACCATTGTTATCTAATCATCATCACTTGCACTGATAACCTCCACAGAGCATATTCTCATTACTGCTCGAAGCACACAGCTGCAGTATTAATGAATTATATGGCACCACCTTCAGTTATCTGAACACAGCTGGAGGAATACTGCCGAACATGAGCAGGACAGGACAGGATCAGGTCAAGGAACATCCTTTCCCCCTCATTTTTACACTCGGTTTGGATCGGACATTAATCGAGTGGGTCTGTATGAGGAGACGGAGACTGAAAGCCTTCAGCTCAGTTAGCTCGGCTCACTGACGGGATCAACAGTACTGTCCCACCAGGGCTCCTCCTGATTCTTTACAACCCTCCCTCTCACTCGCTCCCTGTGGTCACTCGCTCCCAGCGTCTCAGTGCTCGCTCCCTGAAGTGCTCCTGAGCAGCTCCACTCATGTGTTCAAAAGAGAGGGAAACATGTCAGAGGCCACCTGTTCACCTGCGCTTTCACCACCACTGTTCGTCATCATGTGGCCTTGACATCTGGCTGACCGCAGAAACTCATCAAGGAGTAGAATGCGCGCACACACACACTCACACACACTTGACTGAAAAGAATCCACTTCTCAATCAGGGAAAAATGACGATGCAGAACCACAATGTGCTGCTGTCAGCAGCCGGGAGCTCATCAGTCACCACTGCAACCAGGAACGGCTGTTAAAGGACTGTTCCACACACTCAGGTTTAAAGGTTCAAATACAGAAGCGTGACAAAAATGCACTCTACACACAGGATCCCGTCATTTTGTGTTCCTAGAGCTTTCAGTCACAGCTCATAGCTTTCCTCAGCAGATGGAGGGGCTCAGGTGTTGCTATGAAGTTGTTGTTGAAAGCTCTATGGCATGTTGTTGTAAAATATATGTGATTTGAACCAAATGGCTGACAACACACATTACACTGTATTTTGTCTTCAGTTGTCCCACAGAACAAAATGCATCAAATAAACATCTTTGCTGACTTCCAAATGAAAAGTTTCAATGACGACCAATTTTGACTCCAAGCAGCAAAAGCTACAGGATCAACATTATTACATACAATGTTTCAGTCATCCAACCTTAATCGAGTAGACTAATGTTCCATGGTTGGATGACCAAAACATACTATTTAATATTGCTACCACCAGCTCATCTGATTGGCCATCATAAAAGCTGTAATTTTGAATTTCTTCAGACATCTGTGACTAAAGTTTAAATTACATTGTAAAAACGTTTTAATTCTGAACACTGTACAGATGTCATTCGCACATCAGTGAGCGTTGAAAGAAAGTCTTTAATGTATATCAGGAGTTTCATTCTGGCTTTCCATTTAAAGTCTTTTTAGGGTCGTAGAAGACGCTGAACTGATGTGTCTGGGATATGTTTGCTCAGTGGGATGCATCTTCATCTCAAAAAAGGACATTCCAGTTCTTCATCACCTCAGAGAGGAAAGAGGGACCGACAGCGGCAGGAATCAGAAACTTTTTCACACTCGTGGAACAAACGTGACACAAAAAAATGTAGATGTGCCGGTCTTTGTGACAGCCACCAAGCCTTGAGACGTCTGGAGATGCTTTAAAACCAGCATGACCTGCATTACACACGATAAAAATGTCAGCCTGTCATACTTGATCCAGACTGGCATTTCATCATCTACTGTGCCTGTTCCTAGAAGCAGCGCGCCCACACCAGCGTAACAATTTCCTGCCACAGACGCTACGGCCCGGAATCCCTCTCATGCAAAACATGTTGAAACCTTCAAACTGCCCTCACCACTTTCTACCACATGGTACCTGTCAGCCTATTTTAGGATACGACGAGGAACAGGTTTTCAAATTTGCTAATGGTCATCATCAGTCATCGCCAAGCTGAGGTCCGGTGTTCGTTTAAGAAGTGATAGTTGGAGAGAGAGTGCTTTGGGTAACACTGAATACTGTGTGCCACACTGACGGCCAAAGTCAGGTGAGACCAGACAAGGAGGCTTTTGTCGTGCGGGCGACACAAAGACAGACTGTCTACTGTTAAAAACCCCATCACTCACCATCTTTAATCACACACACACAGTTTCACTCTGTAATTACACTACACACACACACATTTTGTCTATGAATGGCTGTATTGACAAGACAAGACTCAGGCGCACAAAGCTCAACACACACACGCACGAATGATCGCTCCTCTTTGAGTACCTGACTCTGTGTTTCGTCTTGTTTGATATACTGTCTACAGCCACAATCTCCAAAACACTGCAGCTCACACCAACACACTCAGAATAGATAAATAACAACACAAACAAGAGGAAAAAATAGGCACTTTTGATTTTTAGGGTGAATTGTCCCTTTAAGAAAATGGCCAACACTGCAAAGTAGGACCTGCTCTACCTGCTGTGCCACAGCCATCTAAATTATATCAGATGAATCAAATTATACCAGATTACATCATTGATGCTCACAGCTGACTTTTACATCCTTTTAATATTCAAAATAAATAAGTAACTATAAAACATAAAACAGTTTGTTCATTTGCTGGTCAGATAAGCAAAATAGATTCATCTACCCCAACAGTCATGCTGCTTTATGCACCTTGAGCTATTTAGCAGCATTTCTTTTCAAATTTTTTGAGCAATGGACAGATAAAGTTCTTCCGTATTTGAAATCTATGATTCACCAGGAGCTGAAATCGAACATAAATGCAGGCTTGGCTTACACCGCTGGAATGTACAGGAGGCACGATGAAAAACCGAAACCATGACCGAATCTAACACACGCATGCACTTGCAAATCAGGATTCCAGCTTTAGTTCCCCGACTGCTTGGAATTTGAGTGGCTAAACCGGTGGAATTCCCCTTTAACTCAAAATCAAACAGAGTAAGAGGAGCATTTGTATTATGTGGAAAGTATGGACAGTGTAGCCCTCCCTCCCTCTGCCCGCCCGCTCTCCTCTCATCAGGCTTTTTTTATCAATGACAGGAACAGACAGTAATCTGGCGTGATGACATTCCTCTCATACCTCCCTCTCTCTCTCTCTCGCTCTCTCCCTCCCTCTCCTGTGTCTTTCATACGTGACACACACAACTGTACTAACTACACAAACAGAGTTACCTTTAATTACCTTTACCACTCTAAATGTACCAGCGCCGCTGCATCACACATTTTACATGTCAGACTGACTCACACGCGACACTTGATTTCATGTGTTTCAGAGAAGTTATTGAGGATTCAGATGAGATTTTGTGAAATGGGGACTTGTCTGTAGTGTGGATACAAACATCTGACTACATGCAGCGATGCACACTCACACACACACACACACAGTCCCTATGGTCTCTGATGAACTGGAAGATGCTATGATAAAGTAAGCTTTAATCGAGTGTTCAGAGCAGCAACACTGCAGATAACAGTAGGTTACATAACGTCCTACAGACACATGCCTCAGCTCTGACCTGAGAAGACCTCGCTATGTTTCTTGTCTTTGCAATCTGTGTATTTATTTTCGTTTCAACCGTTCTTTGTTTCTTCCTCTCAAACGCTCTCCATCTCAACCACTGAACAGGGCCAGCATTTCATGTAACAGCAGTACCAACAACAACAGAGGCAGAACTGGTAGTAGCAACAGCGGTCCTCCCGTTTGTAAAATGAATCATTAGCTGAAGCAGAATCATTTCCAGCGCTCTCAAAACTAAATCATAATCAGCCCTTAGACTGCTGACAGCAAGTTTGCTCTGAAAGCGCAATACTTTGATGAAAGTAGAGGCCATTATACATCTCTATCTCTTATCTCTACGTCAATGATATCTATCAACCTTTACGCCTGAAAAACAGGGAGGATTTCAAAACAAAATCCTGAGTCTGGAGTCCTCTTAATCCAGAAAAATGTGTGTTTCGGAGACTTTGTTCAGAGAATGAATATATACAAATCATACTGCTACAGCATTTTTACGCTAAATACTTTTAATTTAACTTTTTATTGAATGCAGGAATATCTGCCCCTCTGACATGATTGTATGCAAATCTCTGTGATAAACATTCAGCTTTTTGCCCTCCCTGCTTGAGATGTTACATCGGTGCGACCCCAACGATCGACAGAAACTTGACCTGATTTTTTCCAATTTCTTTCTTCAAAACACTTCCGTAAGAGAGTAAGTTACTTCAGTATTTCTTTCTAGCCTTCACTTTTCTGTCAGCCTGTCACTCACTGAGGAGGACTAGAAGCAATGCAGTGCCAGGAACAAGATCTGCTCACTAGAAGGTATAAAAAGCTATACAAAGAAATGTAGAAATACAGCAGAATTGTTAACAAACATATTAACATAACAATATGTTTGACATTGTCACCAGGTCTCCAGTCTGAACTAATGATGTGTCCTCTGGTGACTGAGGCGGTTGTGCATCTGTGCGGGCCGTGGCTCCTCACCAAACATCCACACAGTTCTGTCTCTACATGTTAGATTCGAAATGTTGTGTCATTTACTGCAGACACCAACACAGACTGGTGATCTGCCAACAAAACCAGTGAGGACATAGAAAATGAGCTCATTAATGCAACAAAGTCGACCCGGTTCGTCCACTTGACTCCAGAGTTCCCTCAATTTCATAGTAAGCGCTGCTCTCCACTTGGCAGAGAGGACTGAAGAGAAGCTCTTAGTCGTTTTAGGAGCTGTCCTCGTGCTGAGAAGAGACACTTTGTGACAAAAGGCTAAAACAAAAACACTCCCCCTCATGGGAACTAGGAGACGTTACGGGAAATACTCTTGGAAACAGCTCAACTGGAACTGAAAAACATTACAGATAGGATAACTGACAATCTTGTGCCATAAACACATTTTTTTTTACAAATGTAGAAATGAAAATGTTTTTTGCTGAACAAATCAATTAATTTTTCTGTCTCATTCTATAAGGCCGCTGTTTTTTTTCTTGCAGCCATCAACACTATCTGCACCTCTTACTTGAAACTAGTATTGAAATTGAGACTTCAATTAAGTCTGGAGTTAGGATGAACTCATCAGTCCTCTTCCTCCACTGTTACTGATGCTGCCACCTCTCCGAGTGACCAGAGGTCCCTGTTTATCGAGCTGATTAGAGTCTTGGTTTCAGCTGTGGGTCAGATCACAGTGGCCACACTGAACCACAGCAGATGAAGCAGAGGAGTGAGGACCCAGCTAATGCCGTCTCTGTCCATTATCTCTGCTGGCAGACTGAGAGAGAGTGTGTGAGTGCGTGTGTGTGTGTGTGTGTGTGTGTGTGCGCCTCAGGGTCAGAGTAGTTTCCTGTCCATCTTCAGGTTTAATGGGTAGTGGAAGGGACGTAAGAACACTTTACACCCCAGTTAATCACCCGGTGACTGTGTGAGTGAGTGAGGAAGTGCATCTGCGCGCGCGTGTGTGTGTGTGTGTGTGTGTGTGTGTGTGTGTGTGTGTGTGTGTGTGTGTGTGTCTCTGTCAGGAAAAACATGGCTTGGCTCCCCCCCGTCCTCACATCACACAGACTGAATGCAGCTGTGAGCTGTCAGAGACATGACAGCAGATATAGTGTGGAATGGTTGTACAGTTCATATGCAGACGCATGTTGCAACAGACACGTCGTACAGACCGGTCTAACCAGCTGAGCTTCGGTGATAAATCCGGAGTGTTACGTTTATACAGTTTGGTTATATAACAGGTTATTGAGGAAATGTTCTGAAACTTTGGGAAACAGAGCCGGAAGCATGATGCACAGAGAGGAAGATGATTTATTTCCTGAACTCTTGACACTCGCTCTCACACAGCTTAGGGAATATGAACATGTTGCCACTGTCCTTCACATGTGCACAGTCTCTAAACGCGAAGCTCTGCTGCTCCGGGGCCAGAGTCCACTGTCCGTGCACACACAGTTAGTTAACATTTAGCTAACTATATCTGCATGCTAACATGACCTTAAAAAGGGGCAGTGCATGGATAACTGTAGTCCTCGGCCACAGATATTTTCAGATATACAAACAGAAATGCACACACACACACACACACACACACACACCCAAACCTGTGAAGGAAGGTGCTGAACCAAACAAACAGCGCGCACACTGCAGGGCTCCACTCATCCATTGTGTCACAGTGGACAGTGACAAAGGTTTATTTGTTCATTTCGTGGTTTTCAGATAACCAGCAGCCCAAAACAGCACATCTGATCTGTCAGTGCTGTGTACATCTGAGTCGGAGAGAGAGAGCCGGTCAACACAATAAAACCACTTCAGAAATTCAGCCCACTTCAGAGCATTGATTGGTTGACAGCGCATGCAGTCGATGGGGTTGGCCTG
>CAEMYA010000106.1:654169-667763 GCA_903131615.1 Diplodus sargus
GACGGCAGATATAGTGTGGAATGGTTGTACAGTTCATATGCAGACGCATGTTGCAACAGACACATCGTACAGACCGGTCTAACCAGCTGAGCTTCGGTGATAAATCCGGAGTGTTACGTTTATACAGTTTGGTTATATAACAGGTTATTGAGGAAATGTTCTGAAACTTTGGGAAACAGAGCCGGAAGCATGATGCACAGAGAGGAAGATGATTTATTTCCTGAACTCTTGACACTCGCTCTCACACAGTTTAGGGAATATGAACATGTTGCCACTGTCCTTCACATGTGCACAGTCTCTAAACGCGAAGCTCTGCTGCTCCGGGGCCAGAGTCCACTGTCAGTGCACACACAGTTAGTTAACATTTAGCTAACTAGATCTGCATGCTAACATGACCTTAAAAAGGGGCAGTGCATGGATAACTGTAGTCCTCGGCCACAGATATTTTCAGATATACAAACAGAAATGCACACACACACACACACACACACACACACACACACACACACACACACACACACACACACACCCAAACCTGTGAAGGAAGGTGCTGAACCAAACAAACAGCGTGCACACTGCAGGGCTCCACTCATCCATTGTGTCACAGTGGACAGTGACAAAGGTTTATTTGTTCATTTCGTGGTTTTCAGATAACCAGCAGCCCAAAACAGCACATCTGATCAGTCAGTGCTGTGTACATCTGAGTCGGAGAGAGAGAGCCGGTCAACACAATAAAACCACTTCAGAAATTCAGCCCACTTCAGAGCATTGATTGGTTGACAGCGCATGCAGTCGATGGGGTTGGCCTGAGCAGAGAGAGCAGTAATGTGAGCTCTCTTCATTCAGTTGAACTAGACTGTCAGGTTTACGACAGAGGAAGGTATAAAACCTAATGGGTTCACATTAAAGTTTACCTTCCACCAAAATTGATTGTCTAATTCAGTTTTTCCTTAAAAAAAACAAAAAAAAACAGCCCAACAGCATTAAACTAATCCTGGCAAGATACATGTCAAAGTTTTGTGTGGACTCATCGGAGCAAACATAAACCATGTGATTGAGTGTTGGGCATTGAAACCCAACGCACACCTTCAACATGACCTAAATAACAACTCCCACTGTTCCACCATGATGGAGACATAGCAGGCTGATGGGATGAATGACACATCTGTAAACTATGTGCTGTACTTTGCAATACTATTGAGACCATGTATTGGCATTACCAGCAGTGTTAAATGCTGCATTACTTTAAACACATGCCCGTGTTTCATGTAAAACTGACTTAAAGGGAACTCCAACAATTTTACAAATTGTGGATGATGTAGGGCACCAGGTTTTGATCTGCTGCACTGATTCTGATCATTTGTTTTAAAACGTACCATAATGAGTGCAGAGCATGAGTGAGAGCAATGCTAAACCAGCGGCGGGTTGGTTTAAACTGGCGCCTACAATACCCACAACACAGAATACAGCCACAATAGCCACAGTGTGACATCACTGAAGGCTAACCATCAGGTTACATGAAGCGTCGTCTGGAGACACAAAACGCTTTTAACCATTTTTTACTCTCCACATACAAACACACTTAATGTGTAAAATTGGTGGAGTTCGCCTTTAAGTCATCGTGGTTTTATATTGAGTCAGGAATGTGGTGTACCATTTTTCTAAAAACGTACACAAGTGCTCCCACCTATACACAACCGGATATGTTGTCACCACCTTTTTTCAAACGACCCACATGACTGTTCCAAAAATTAATGACATGAATGTGATTCATTTTGTGATTTGTGATGTTAAAGCCAGACTATTCCCGGCAACAAACGACCAACTCTGTTTCGTATCTGGAGAGGAATGTCACCTGCCTGCAAGGGGTTTGCTTGTTAGGAGAGCATTATGAGCTGAAAAAAATAAACAGTCTCCATGAAAAGCACTTGTTACTTACTTGCCTGTCTAACAGCGACCTCTCTATGAAAACCAGTCCTAGTCTGACGGGACCCACAGGGAACGGCCTGAAGCTTAAACAAGGCTTTTGCACATATTCAACTTCAAACCCTTCTTTGTTACAACGCAGCACTTAACTTCACCTCAAGAGACCGACAACAAGCCTCTGTTGTTCTTGTTGAGTCAGACAAAAAGTCTGCAAACATTTTTTTCATTCATTATAGAAACCCAGCAGACAACAGATCCATTTCTGAGGAGCTGAACTTAAAAGTCAGGCCTTTCCTTTACCGTTACAGTCTGCAGTCACATCATCTGATTTCTGAACGACCCGGAGACAAACAAGTTCAGACAGAGAATCGGACCGTTATTGGGAAATCCTGAAAATGATTCCTGGGATCAAGTCAGTGTGAAAGTCCTTTGATGCCGGCCGAAGGATCATTCATACCATAACCTGCTACACACCCAAACACACCCCCTCCAAACACACACACGCGCACACACACACACACACACACACACACACACACACTGTGCAGCCGCGGACTGAAATGCAAGAAAACTGATTGCTCAATCCAGCATCTGATTCTTCATGCAGACAAAGACAGAAACTGTCCTCTGTGTGTGTCTCTCTCACTCCGTCTGTCCGCCTGTCTGTATGACACATAGCTTCCTGTTTCACAATTCATTTTCAATTCAGATTAGTTTCCAGTGGAGCCACAACAATCATAAAAAAAGGGAAAAAAATAGGAATTTCTACCTCGCCTTTACCACAGTCACACACACACACACACACACACACACACACACACACACACGTTCTCACCTTCATTCTTCAGCACACACACACACAAAATACAAACTTAATAACTTGTGAAGCACGGACCACGAACATACACACAGTCGAAGTTTACAAAGATGCCAACACAGCCCCCCACACACACACACAGACAGACAGAAACACACACACGCATTGTCCCACCTGTGCCGTTGTAGCAGCAGCAGCAGCAGCGGGTGAGGATCCATCCACAGCAACGCCGGGCTCGCTTCATCCTCACTCACACACACATCCTACGCTCACACACCTCTCCCTCTCAGACGAGTGCACTCATGGACACACTCCTCTGGAGCTGTTTGACTCGATCGCTAACCGGCAGACCAAACTGTCAACTTGTTAACCAGACTGACTGGGACAGTGTGTGTGTGTGTGTGTGTGTGTGTTCGCCTAGAGCTTCCAGTTCACACTGCTGAGATTCACCATACAGAGAGGACGAGCGAGGGAGAGAGAGTGGGAGAGACAGAGAGAGAGGGAGGGAGGAGCCTACACACAAACACACTTGTCTTTCTTTCTCAGAGAGAGTTGTAGAGTGGCTCTCCCTCTCCCTCTCTCCCCCTCCCTCCCTCCCTCCCTCCCTCTCACTCACACTTCAGTTCCCTGGAACAGAAGTCACTGTTAATTATTGTGGAGGGCTACTTTCCCCATTGTGGCCAGCAGTGTGTTCCAACTCAGAGAGAGAAGTGACGGAGTAAGTGTGTGTCTTAAGTCCTTTCCAGAAAGTCTGTTTTGTTGCTTTGCTGGCTTCATGTATCTGCCGTGTAGCAGGTTGACATCCTGTTACATAAATGTGTTATAATGGCTGAATTCAAATATGGAAGAACCTTTGCTGATGTCATCACTGAAGGAGCAGGCAGTGTTACCGCTGGAGAACAGCGGCGAGCTGGTCAGTAACATTACATGGATTGATATGCAACATTTTAAAACCTTCTGTAAGCCATCGTAGATGACTTATAAGACGGACCAGTGATCAGTATTAGCTGATACCGTTTCCAGCAGTCAGTGATTGGCCACAAAAAACCTGATTGGAGCACCCTTAATACACACCATCTTTAGGTCCAGTATCTTCTCTTATGATAGTTCTACTGAGTTTGTTGTGTTGTGCGCAACAAGTTCACCACACCATCTTAAATGGTGGTGATATGTCAGTGTGGTGTTGGCAGCTTGTTCCTGCCGCCCCAAAGCGGTGTTAAGAAGCTCTGTCCTGCCTTTGGAAACAAAGCGCTTTGCCTGGAGACTGAGCCCGACCTGAACTCGTCAGGCGCTCTGTTTTTAACGTCCGAACCTGACACAGCTAATGTAAGCTGAAACACTGAGTCTTTGTTACCCTGTCATACTGTCCCACATGAATTTCTCTCCTTATGAACACCCTTTGTGTTGCATTAATGGCATTGCCATGCTATTAACAAACCCCGGCACTTAATAAGACATAAAGCCCAGCACAGACAGTAGGTCAATCACATATTACCAGTTATCACTTATTAAAGCACCATGTCAACTGACCTGACAAACCCTGACCTGAACCCAGACACACACTGATGGCAGCAGAGTGACTATGTGTCTTGCTCAAGGACACACTCAAGGAGTCGACATCCTGCCATTAAAGGATGACCCCTCTCATCCACCTCAGCCGGACGCCCTGTTCGGTTGTAAATAAGTCATTAGGGTGAATTAACATGCTGCATGTAAAACTTTTTTTTTATGGAATCATACTTGAAGCAATCTGCATGAGACATTTACAACAATGGTCCAGTGGTTCTCTTTTTATTCTCCTGCCCTGCACCATGAGGGAGAAAAATGAAAGAAAACACTATTTTTGTAAACTGACCGACATTGAGATGAATCCCCTCAAACTCCAACTGGCTTAATATTGGCATACTACAGTAGTATTCCAGTTTAAAGTACTCATAGTTTATAAAGGTTTCTAATTTTCCCTGTGCATAGGAGGAGATAAAACAATTACAATTTCTCCGTCTTTAATGTTGTGATGCTCTAACCTTTACCTTATTGTCACAGAATTAAATTCAGGGGAGTCTTAAGCTTTTAGTATGACTGAATTGAACCCTCCCTGAAAACTCACCGTACACATTAATGATGTTCATCAGTTAATTATTTGAAAACCTTTTCTATGGACATGTTGTGCTTTTAAGCCTATTTCTGTCCTATTCAAGTTCAGTCTTTATTTTGTCTTCTCTTGTTGCAAACATCTCATTATTTCAAGGAGCACTGGACCTTAAATGCCCCCACCCTCTGTGGTAGCGAGTGTGTGTCGAACACTGCAGCAGCAGGTAAGACAACACACACACACTTAGCCTAGATAAAGTGCCTCCAACAGCTCTGTTTCCCTGCAGTGTCCCATTTTAAAACACAGTGCACATCTACTGATATTCTGAACAATATCAAACTACTGCCTTTGTGGCCACGTACTACTACAGTGGGTGTGATTTTTACTGGGTATTTTTATGACAACTACAATTTTATGACAAGAGAAACTACTTGGTTGGCGTAATAGAGAAGCAAGGAGGCAAGATCCAGTACAACTGGGTACACAGTACGAGGCTCATTCACAGCTACACGCTAATGAGAACAAAGATGAAGAGTTACAGCTCTTTGTTCTATCTGTTTTAATGACTTCAAAACTCCATCGTGACTGGTTTTCAGCTCGGTTTACTTCAGAGCTTTACTGTCTTCACAGTCTTTTAGAGAGGACAAGGAGACCTACTTTACAGAGCAGTCACAAGACCGGCACACACTCACACACACACACACACACACCCACCCAGCCACCCATCATACGGGGCAGACGGAGGGAAGAGGCTGCTGCTTGAAAGAACTCAGCAGAAATGCATAACCAGTCCACTTAATTAGCAGTGACTCTTCAGGATTAAATAACAGTTGGACTCATTCATTAACAAATAGAGGACAGTTAATTAAATACCCATCAGCCTCCAGTCACTCCACTGTTGAGCAAGCAGCCTAATTCTGCATTCGCGCCATCAAACGATTATGGTTTCCGTGAGGCATCCACATGTCGCTGGAATCAAGTGGAAAGTCGACAAAAGGAAGGTCAGTCCTTCCTGTTCAAAGGGTTATTGTCTATTTGCCCAGTGTGATACAGCTCCACATGTCTTGCTACTGAAGAGTAGGTGACTGAGCGGCACACAGCAAAACACAGGATGGTTAACATAAGCCAATCCTGGAATAAGAAAACAGCATGGTTTCACACATACTCAAGGGCTGGCTGTATCTGTGATTTCCAGCCTGTAGTAACGTGTGATCTTGAGGGGACTGGATGCAGCTGACAGCTAGGTCTACGTAAAACAAAAGACTGAGGATGGAAGTACAGAACAGCATTCAGAATGTGTCTGCACCATGCATCTAACAATTACTACCTGGATACAGCATCGTAGATGGCTCTGTGACGGCTGCTCAGTGGCACATGGAGTCAGAAAGCTGGACGTCTGGGTTCACAATGACGCCACTCTTCTTCTACTTGGCTTACTTCCGGTTCAGTGCCCCGTTTCAATGATTTAATCTTGTGGCTCTTCGAGACTTTAACAATTTTATTGGAGCAATTTGGCTCAAATTATGAGAGACAAAAGAGTTATTGGGGGTTGTGACGCTCCCAAAAAAAAAAAAAAAAAAATGTATCCACCATTTTACAGCAGCTTCTTTCACAACGTAAGCTTATCAAAAAAATATTTTAAAAATTTGGACCGCAGCATATCATGTGATGCAATAACACAGTTTGGCAAAGTTGGCCCCCAAACCTGTCGCTCTTCCTGTTGGGCTCCATCCACCGTTTCATTTCCCTCATATCCCACTGATAATGTGATTTGTGTGCTTGTTTTAATCCTCTGTACACCTCTCCATGCTCAAAACACTCACACTTCTATTTCAGACTTGACTCGAAACTGAATTAGTTACCGTTTACTGAAGTGTCAATAATAGTTTAATTATTTCTTCCTTGTGACACAGGCCTGTAAAATCAGCCTTGTTGATAAGTAACACAAGTCAGGCAACATGACACTGAGCCTACCAACACTGCAGTCATACATAAGAGTTTCCTCAATATTTCCTGTATATCTTTAGAGAGAGTGTTGTGTGTGTGTGTGTGTATGTATGAGCGCGTGTGTTTATTTCCATGTGTAGCGGCGGTAGTTAACAGATTTGCATCTCTCTACAGAAACACAAACCATCCTTTTCATTACCAAGAGCAGGAAAAAAAACACCCGACTGCAGCAGGCAAATCAGCTGATCTCACAATGTGTGCGCGGGTGTGTGTGTGTGTGTGAGTGTGTGTGTGTGTGTGTGTGTGTGTGTGAGACTTCAGCATGGAGGAATCTCCCACACACTCAAAACCTCCTACATGATGTTTATAACCTTTAGCAAGACACCAACTGAACTTGGTGGCAGGAAGGAGAGTTGTATTAGGAAAGCAAACTGTGTGTGTGTGTGTGTGTGTGTGTGTGTGTGGGAGGAAGTGTATTGTTGGTGTGTCAAAGTTTGGTATTCAGAATGTCCTGATAAGAAGATGGGAGTGATGACACGTGTGTGTTCGTAATAAGTAAATCGCCTCCATCGACAGCATAACAAACTGCTGATGCTGTGTCAGTAATAGCTCTCGGCACCCACTTCCTCCTTGGTGTAAAACTCCCATAATGCCGAGAGAACCTCATGATGAGAAGCCACAGCCACCACTGTTTCCGTTCCGATCCGTGGATATCATCAGCACAATCTGCTGTGTGTCACAGCAGAAACGGTCAGAGGTCAAAAGTGCAAACACCTGAAGTGAAGGTGAGGTGGACAGCTACACATCGCCCCTTGTAGGACAGAACAGGAGTGTGTGTGTGTGTGTGTGTGTGTGTGTGTGTGTGTAACCCTGAAGCAGTGGCACAGTCGCCACAGCGAGCGTCCTGTCATGTCATTTCTTCCGTCATGTTTGAGTCCTCTGTAGCCAGAAGCCGTAACCATAGTTACCCTGAAGAATAAAACAATTTGTTCTGACCAGCTGACAATCCGTGCTAAAAATGTTCTGGGATAAATCTAACTCGGACAGCAGTCACCAGCCAAGCAGGCAGCTGTATCCATGTTATCTAGCGCACTGGAAACAAGAAAGCCACAGCAACTCATTTTCCAGTAATGTTTCCCAAACTTCGCCTAGAATCCTGGGCCAGATCTTTCTGATGGGTCAGGGGAGGAAACATCCTGTGGACATGCTCAGACACCTTCATTAAATCCATCTCATGGGATTGAAAGAGTATCTACTTTGCATAAATAACGCATAGATCCATGATGATCATTTAACAGTATGAGCACAGTACGACTGATGGCCGCTCTGATGAAAAAGCAAATCGGGTTTCGTCTTTATTGTAATGTCCACATCTCACCAGTAGAGGTCAATACAGATCTGATAACATGTTGTTACCACACTGAAGGAAATCAATGTTTTCTACTTCTGTCCGATTAAAGATAAAGGCATGACCTGATCTGACTGGAGTGATAATGTATTATTTCGCTGACTGCCTTTTTCAAAACTTGGTCCTGATGGGCTTCCCTAACTATTGAATGGTTGAAATCCACCCAACCAGGTCACCTTTGACTGTGTATGTGGCTGCAGAAAACAGTCTGTGGTTCACATTATCACATTATTCATGACTGTGCTTCATGAGTGTATTCGGTTTGTGCTGTGGGAGCAAAACGGCAAAAGCCCGCTGTGGCTCTCTCAAGTGACAACATGGTCGCAGCTGTCATCAGCTTTAATTGACACCTTTTGTCTTTCGATGTGGGGATGTATGAGGTTTTTCTTCCTGGTCAGCTTCTGACCTGCAGTAGAAGACCGTCAGCTCTGCCACTGTGTGGAGAAGCAGCGTGTAGAGCATCTGTTGTGTTTAGCAGTACTAAACACAACAGACAGCAAGATGTACTTCAGTCACCTAAAAATATATAAACTGTATATATGTTTATATGTATGCTGTATTTTGAACTTTTTTGGCACTTTACATACTCCAACGAATATGTATTTTTAGGTGCGCCTTTTTTTTTTTAGGTGGCTAAAATAGGTCCTCCTGTCAGTGACGTTTAGCAGTACGGTGCTCTGCTTCCTGCATTGTACCTCATACAACCCCTTGTCAAAAGACCCCAGCTACAAACCTGACCATATTTCTGTGCAATGCACCACGGAGAACATGGTGATCCTGAGCCAGATCAGAAGGGGAAACAAAAGCTAAGCACGATGCCTTTCCTTGATGATCTTTATCGTTCCAAACCAAGTGATCCAGGCTTGCTGTTCCTACCTTTCCCCGAGCCGAAGAAGCAGTCCATCTCCACGCTGGAACGTGAGTGGGACACACAGAGTGTGGAGCTGGGAACCAGTCCTTCCTGTGGCGGGCTGCGGTCGGTGGTTCGGACCAGACACCAACCGGGCCGCTCACTCGGCCGCTCCAACAGCTCCACCGTCTGGCCTGGAGAGAGGAGCAGACAGCTGGTTTAGAGAGTGGAACCTTCAGACAACCTCACTGTGATGGTTTTAGGAGATATTTGCTAGGTAAAGAAAACCACGAATGAGAATAAAAATGTGGAAAGAGGACGGAGGTTTCTCTCACCGGTGCTGACAGACATCTCCGTGCTGCATCCTGCCGTGAAGTCCGTGAGGACGACTGTCAGCTCACAACCACCAGAGAGCTGCAAACAGAGAGAGAGACGACACATCCGATAAGACTTCTCACCTCCAAGAAAAACACAAAGGGCTGTTTGTGTGTTTGAACAGCCTCATCTATACTTCGCAATTTCAGATTCCGACATCCTTAATCTACATTTAATCCAAACTTAATTCAGCCGAGTCAGGATGGACATCAGTGTTTACACAATAAACGCTGAAAATCCCGTACAGAAAGTGACGAACTAGACTTGAACTTGATGTTAATGTAGCTGAGAACTTCAGGCTTAAAAAAAGCGACAAAACTATCTGAACACTCAGCTGAGTAAACTTGCAGCAGCTGCATTTTGGTGTTTGTACGTTTAAATCCTCTGCAGGCCGGAGGAACAGAATGAACCAGCAGCATGTGGACATGTGTTCCCGAGTTCTCCTCGGTTTTATGACAAAACAATGAACCTAACAGACAGGGAAAGTGCTGGACTGAACATGTATGAAATACTCAACAGGTCCTGAAATCAGCCAAGCACAAAGGAAATGTGTGTGTTTATACTCTGTACAGCCAAATACATTTCCAGGAAGTTTAAACTGGAACCATTTCTAAGAAAATTATACAACTCAGAGCAGAAGGAAATTCACACTAGTGAAACACATGCTTTTTTTCTTTTTTTTGAGGATGAAATTAATCGTTGAGATTAGTTTGACAAACTACCAATGGTCCATACAAAGCTTGATCCAGTTGCAAAGCTCTGCAAGTCATATTTCAATGTCTTCTGTCAACAACCTCACACACACACACACACACACACACACACACACACACACACACACACACTTCTCTATAAGGATAAAGTCTCAGGAATGAAGAACAACAAACCAATTAAAATATATTTAGCTGTCATTAATCCCCATCTTATCCTCTTCTCAAGGGCTTCACATGTGGCTGAATCCTGATAATTCTCTGGTCTGAAACAACCAAAAGTCATAAATAATTACAAATACTTTAAAGGGGCTTTAAAACATTTTCAAGGCTGGAGGTGAAGACGGAGGCTGTTAAACCCTAACTGAATGTAATATACCTGTCATGAAAGGAAACCCTTAAATGTGGGTGTTGTTTGATGTCAGATGGATCATCTTATCATTATCATTGAATATTATCAGTGTTTCACAGACAATGATTGACAGGAAATGAAGAGGAAACGACCTGAGCACGTAACCCACAGCTGTAGTCTTGAAGTGGAGCCGGCGCTCGATGACCTGACTGCCATTATGGCTTAATGAACCCGTTACGTAAGAGTAAACTGACATTCTCACACAGACACACACACTTGATTGCAGTATAGATTACGTCACTTGAGACCTTTACACCCATCAAATAGCCATCGTAAGGAAGAAGTCTACCTCCAGCTGACTGAGATGAGAAGACACAGAGGAAGAAATAAGACAAACGGGCTCAGTGATAAAGCTTCCTGCACTGACGTGACCTGGACTGCTGTGTACTGTAGAAACACTGTCAGCTGATGGCTGGAAGGCTGTGTAGGCTGTCCCATGCTTTATTTTTGGGTGTGTTATTGTCGTTTCACTGCTGATATTGTAGAGCGGAGACGTTTCTGACCTGTCGCTCAACTACAGGCACCAGCAATACATTCAAAATGGGCTGGTGTTCTGTGTGAACATTCAGGTCAACAAACCATAGCATGAGCAGATGTGATCACAGACAGAGCAGATGATGACATCTCTATCAGGACACATTTAAAACGTCTAAGTGAATTATATCAAATGGATAAACTCGGTCGTTACAGTATTACAGCAGTTAATGGAGATGAAAAACACAACATAAAGATGTGTATAATAGTACAGAAGTGGCTGGAAATGAAAATGTTTCCATCGTTATCTGCCTTATCTGGTTTAAGACATTATCTTGGAAGAAGTCAGGCAGTGTGTGTGTGTTATTTGTGTAAATGTGACTGAATGAGTGTAATCAGGCGCTCACTGCCTGGCTCAAGATCTCCTGGCAACAAAGACCCCTGTTTCTGTAATGGTGCAGTTGAGTTTAGACCTGACAGATGGCCCGGACACACACACACACACAGACACACACACACACACACACAGGTGTTTTCTGCCTGATTAGACCCCAGCTCAGGTTGAAGGCGGAGCTGTGCTTGGCATTATGACATCACTAAACTCCATGTACTCGGTTGCCGCTGCGTCCCTGTTGCTACGTTAATCTGGCCCGTACCAGACAGCAGGTATTCCAGATGCTGTGGTAGTCGATCTCTCCACAGTGTGTGAGTGCCGCCAGGCGGTGCCATGGGAAATGTGTTTTTAATCGTCCGTTCTGTTTGCAAACACGGCTGTCCACACTTGCGTTTTGTTTACCTGCTACACAAACTGTCCACTTATTCCACATCCCATTCATCTGACTGGAGTTGGTCCATCTCCGCAGCAATGCTACAGCATTTATAGCAAAACCTCAACTGTCAAGGGGCTGGCCAATCAAACACAGTCAAGTGCACCTTCCTGTTAGATGACTTTGGAATGTGAATACTGTGTATTTTACAATTTAGCTGTCAACGCTTGTGAGAAAAAGTAGTTACTAATGAGTTATGAAATCCCGTCTGTTAGTTTTGCAAACCGTTTTTTGCTGTTTCCTGCCCAACACCCCTCATTCAAAAGCTCTGCTGAAACCTCATAACAACCCAGTCATTTGAATCAGGTGTGTTATCAGAGACACATCTAAAAACATGAAGGACAGGGACAGAAAACAAAAAAAACTGCTCTAGTTGGACTCTGGATCAAATTCATTATCTCACTGGTACCTTAAAACAACATGTTCCCACCAACGCGGTTCCCGGCACTGTTTTGTCACAATCTTACACCTTTATTGCCTCCCATCACTGTCAATGGGACCAGGGTCAGCCGTGGGAGGACGTCTAATCAGGCAGATTAAGTGGAAACACCTGAGTGGCTGCCAATAACTGTAAGAGCTGATCCAACTGGCAACTACAGATTCACTGCATGTCAACATCCCTCTTTAGATTTAAGGAGACATACTGAAATAGCTTCTTTTGTCCATCCAACAGTCCAAAGATTCATTAAGAAGGTGGAACCACCACCTTGAAAAATGACTTAAACAGTTCAATCAGTTATCAACATCACTGGTGTTTCAGGTTTTAGAGCCAGGAAACTGTTACGCGTGATGTCAAAAGATATGAAAACAAGACATTCTCTCTGTAGGATTATCATCCCTGGTTTAATGTGCATGTGACTGGGAAACGTCCCGGCCAGCACAGTGTCTTCAGGAAACCTCAAAATAACTAAGAAACACACCAGGACATCATCCGCAGGATATCAACAGGACTCAAACTCCAAACGGCACAACTGTTTTTGGCAGAACAGGGCACCCACTTATCGAATAAACTGTCATCAATTCCACCTCTTCAGACACGGGGCCCAGAGTTCACAATGAAGTGAAGGACCCCGGACCCCAGGGTGGGTTACAGTTCGGTCACTGAACGCTAATGCTTCACATACATTGAATTAATATGTGTATGATAGACCCACACTTTCCTCATCAGGAAGGGCTTTTACTGTGTTAAACATTGTAACCTTTACTAATGAAATATCAACACTAATATTTTGAGTTATAATTATAATCTTACTCAAAGGTGGTGAAAAGTGAGAATTAAGACAGCAGTGTGTGTGTGTGTGTGTGTGTGTGTGTGTGTGTGTGTGTGTGTGTGTGTGTGTGTGTGTGTGTGTGTGTGTGTGTGTGTGTGTGTATCCGTCATATGACCCATTTCGTAGCACTAAACCAAACCACACATGCATGCTCCAGCTTGTGATGGTCATATGTTAGACCAGAGGAAGATAGCCTGAAGCAAAAACGAATGGAAGCTGCTGAAATCAGGAAACGTTGTGTCATTCACTGGATGATAAGATCAGTAAGATTTTCTTTTCTTAGCGATGGATGAAAATGTACTGAACTGAAATGTGCTCTGTGCACACTACTGATTTTATTCATCAGCAGCCATCTCTGTGAAACCTTGATGAACTGATCACAACTATATTATGCAGCTATAGTTTTGGCTGGATACAAAACATTGCATGGTTTACAAAGACAGTATTCACTTTGATGATGTTCGTTTAAAAAGGAGCACTCTGTA
>CAEMYA010000106.1:669025-680591 GCA_903131615.1 Diplodus sargus
TGGTTTAATGTGCATGTGACTGGGAAACGTCCCGGCCAGCACAGTGTCTTCAGAAAACCTCAAACTCCAAACGGCACAACTGTTTTTGGCAGAGCAGGGCACCCACTTATCGGATAAACTGTCATCAATTCCACCTCTTCAGACACGGGGCCCAGAGTTCACAATGAAGTGTTAGTGGCCCTCTCAGGACCCCGGACCCCAGGGTGGGTTACAGTTCAGTCACTGAATGCTAATGCTTCACATAAATTGAATTAATGTGTATTATAGACCCACACTTTCCTCATCAGGAAGGGCTTTCACTGTGTTAAACATTGTACTACGTATAATAACCTTTACTAATGAAATGTATATGAAATAACACTAATATTTTGAGTTATAATTATAATCTTACTCAAACGTGGTGAAAAGTGAGAATTAAGACAGCAGTGTGTGTGTGTGTGTCTGTCATATGACCCATTTCGTAGCACTAAACAAACCACACATGCATGCTCCAGCTTGTGATGGTCATATGTTAGACCAGAGGAAGATAGCCTGAAGCAAAAACGAATGGAAGCTGCTGAAATCAGGAAACGTTGTGTCATTCACTGGATGATAAGATCAGTAAGATTTTCTTTTCTTAGCGATGGATGAAAATGTACTGAAATGAAATGTACTGAACTGAAATGTGCTCTGTGTGCACTGCTGATTTTATTCATCAGCAGCCATCTCAGTGAAACCTTGATGAATTGATCATTTAAAAAAAACTATATTATGCAGCTATAGTTTTGGCTGGATACAAAACATTGCATGGTTTACAAAGACAGTATTCACTTTGATGATGTTCATTTAAAAAGGAGCACTCTGTAGTTTTGGAAGAAGAAAAAGATCTTCAGTGGCAGGTTTTTTTTTTTGTTTTTTTTTTTAAAACTAAATAAACAAATTCTTGTTTTCAGGACTGAATAAACAAACACATTTTCAGACTGTTGACACTGATTATGTGTGGCGGACCCTGCCACTTTTTTTAGCTTCAAACAGTGATCAGGGACCTTATTTTCCTCTGAGAATGGCTTGCTTTACTGGATTTGTATTATTAGCTCATAAATAGTGTAAACTGCGAAATGTGTTCTCAAAAACTCCATAGTGCCCCTTTAAAAAGCTCTTGGCACAAAAGCTAGATACAGCTTCATGGGGTGAAACAAAAATACAATGTTGTGTTTAAAATGAGCGTAAAGTTGAAAAACAGCAGATCTGCAGACATACAGCCCACACTGGAGTGACTCAACAGAGCTGTTCCCTCATGTACACATCCCTAATACACAAGTGAAAGAGGGCTGGTTTGAATTATCACAAGAAACACACTGTTATAGTAAATGATACAACTCACTGAGTAAATTACTGCTGTTTCTCAAATTAAATGTGTTGATGTCAGCTGTGGAAAGTATTTCACCACTGGAAAGACGGTCTTTTCATAACTCTGGGCTGTCTGTGCAGTAGAGAGACACTGGCGCTACCAAATTAAAAAAAAAAAAAAAAGTGGATGTGGTTTTCTCTTTGGCACAGGAGGCAGAAAACCTACATTAACCAGAATGCACTGCACTGCACAAGACCAAGGAACACACCCTCTGGTGGGGGGGATGTGTGAGTTTAGTTCATCAACATTCGTTTGCATAATATAGCAACATTGTAATGGCACAAATAAAGTTGAAGATTCTAACTCAAATCATTTTTTGGGGGGTAAATATGTTCACATTTAGCTGGTAGCATTTATAGCACTATAATGCATATTGCTTTTGACAGCGGATCAGTTTGATATACTGTAGCCACAGTGAGCTGTCAGAGACAGAGCTGCATGGAACAGGCTGCACACTTCTGACTGCTCAGCCAGGTAACAGACTCCCTCCACTGCTTTTCAGTCTCATGCCGCGTGCAGCATACAGTCAAATCATGGTTTGTCACAAAGTGATGGAAAACGGACAGTTCCTATACAAACAAATAGTTTGTTTTGAATTTTAGGACCTATGGTAATAAAATGCACCTGCTGTTATCTTAAACTCTTGGCGTCACCAAATCAACCAGGACTGAACTCTTGAGGACGACAGTCATGAAAATTCTTCTACCTAACGGAGGCTTTTCACCAGAGCTAGACACGAGCAGCGACACCGTAAGTTGAGGCCAGACAAAACACACAGACGGATCAATTCGTGAAATCAGATCTTTGACGTGACGGGACGAAAGGAACGGCACGCCTGTGTGATGGCTCTGATTGGCTTGACTCAGTCACGCTCATTAGTCCAGAGTGAGGTCACCGGAGTCTTTGAGAGAAGATGTGCCAGTTTTCCAAAAAAAACTTCCAGCAAAATAACGATTCAAATCAAGACTCTAGATTATTGAGATTACCATTAATTTGAAAAACCTGCCATTTCCACTGCCTCATGACTTCTGTGGGTCTCTCTCACACACGGGCTTCTGTGGAGAGCTGTAGTAGCTGCCAGGGAGCGACTGTTGTGCAAAGAAACATAAATCAGAGTGACAGTGCAGGCTCATGTGTGCGCAGTATCTTTGATCATCAAGGACCACCAACCCCGTCTCTGAGGCATTACTCTCATATGTAGCTCATTTGCAATATTTATATTCACTGGCAGCACTGTGTTCAGTGTAAGAAGGGAGCCACTTTCTTACACCGCATCGCCTGACTGCAACACTGGAAATGGAGTCTCTGTCTTCTCCTTTAAGTCTGATTTGATCTTCATGAGCGTAAACACATTACGCACGCCCTTCTTACCAGAAGCCAATATAGCCGGGGACACTAGTTAAAACCCTGACTGTTGATGTTTTTATAGATAGTTAGGAAACAAAATATGGGTGGCATCACAGATTGATTTAGCCATTGCAAAAAGAAAGTATGAACATATCTCTTAAGAGAGCAGTGTAACGTTCCTATCATCTTATTTTAACCAACTAAAACTGTTATTTTGTCACGACTACAGCCATAGTTGCCTCATTCTCAGTTACAGATGAAACGTCTTGCCGCCTTTGAGCTGTTGAACAGCGTCTG
The DNA here is from genome assembly GCA_903131615.1 of Diplodus sargus. NCBI lineage: Eukaryota > Metazoa > Chordata > Actinopteri > Spariformes > Sparidae > Diplodus > Diplodus sargus. Next base: position 672,060 of record CAEMYA010000106.1, read on the forward strand.
CCAGCATCATTTTCATTTTAACAATCTTTGAAAACTCTAAAAATCGAGCGCGGTTCGCTTGTCAAAGCCGAATTTACAGCTTTTAAGAAATGACACATCCAGCACATGTGTGAAAATGATAAAAAGCACAACTTGCAACACATAAAATCAAGTCTAGACTGGTTTAATTATATAATGCAAAAGGTGCAATTCATAACGGTGTTTTATGTGCGAGTGTATGTTATACAGCCCGCAGATGTATACATTTAAGGGGAAAATACATGCGGTTACAACAACAGTCAGACAGTGAATACTGGAATGAATACGACGTCTTCCTGGAGTGGAACTCATGGAAAAATCCCCCAGGCCCTGATTCTGAAAAATGGGTAACTGCAAATACACCTCTATTTCAGGAAAACCCCTCCCTGTGTGCCTAGCTGCCCGTAGTCTCAAAAAAACAGTCTGGTTTTAAGATAATGTTACCTCCTCATAACACTCAGTCAATCTCTCAAACACTGCACTTCATGAAAACCTATTCAGATGTCTTTCTAGTGTCAATTCAAGAGCTGGAGTTCTATCAACAAACTCTACCAGCACCACACATCATGGTAATACGAACCAGGCCAGGCAGAGCAACCACAGGATGTGTTGCCATCCATCCATTTGTACACATGAAGATGCTCATCATAAGACTGTTTCAATAATCTGTAAATACTAGAAAAGTAACACACACCAAGTGTTGTGGTGAGGAGCTGTTCACTGGAAGCACATTTGAAATCAGGCGGAAGGCGTTGCACACTCTGGCTTCTCTTTATTCGGAGGACGGTTTGTCCCTTGAGCCTTCGACATTCGTGAAGACCTGAGGGCTCAATGCAAAAGCAGCAGGAGTGTGCTCCAGCGGTGCATGTTACGTTAAGTTCAACAGTAAGAACCTGTTTGTTCCCATTGGAGCAGAACCGGATCACAGGAACCAGTCAGACCACTCCCCCAGCAGTGACATATCATGTCTGCAACACGGCCAGACGGAACGGATGATGAATCCTGCACGGGAGGCTGGGTGACCAATCAGACTGCCTGCCGCTCTACAATCCAAGGGAAGATATATACACAACAGGGAAAGCTAAGAAACTGTTGCGAAACCGCTCAAACCCAACATAAACCTAAAAACAGCAACACTGACTCCTCTAGGAGCAAACAACCAAATCACAGTGCAGGTTTTAAACATGAGGTGCACTGGCTTGCTATTATGTGCTCCAATGGTAAACAGGAACCAGTGAAACCATATCAGAATCATCCATACTACCTTCTTTAACAACCCCTGCACCTACTTCTTTATACTCATAGGATGAGTTGGGATGATGAGACGACAGTATTGTAGATGCAAAACGTTCATCTTAATAATCATTAGCCAGTGATATGTGAAGGCTGTGTAAGTAATTGCAGTGTTATGTCTTTTGGAAGCCAAAACTCTCTTAACACAGCACTCTCTGGAAAAAGTCATTTAAAGCCCCAGAGTCTTGTTACTAGTGCGTGTGTCCACAGATGGAGTGCTGCGTGGTCAACAGTAATAGAGGCGTTGGGAGCTGAGCCAGGAGGCAAAGGCAGTCGATTTACGTTCCATCCCTCAGTGTCGCCGTGAGCTCTGGGTGACCGAAAGAACAAGATCCCAAATAAGAGCGGACAAAGTGAGTTCCCTCTGTACGGTGGCTGGGCTCAGCCTCACAGATGAGGGTGAGGAGGTCAGAAATCAAGAGTTATCTCCGAGTAGAGCCGCCACTTCTTCTTCTTCTTCTTCATGTCAAAATGAGCCAGCTGAGGTGGCTTCTGCATCTGATCAGGATGCTTCCTATGGCACCTAGCTTTGGAGATTTCTGGGCATGTCCAACTGGGAGGACGTCCTAGGTAGACCCAGAACACACTGGAGGAGTTATACGTCTCATCTGGCTTGGGAACAACTTGGATCCCTCAGTGGCAGCTGGAAAATGTTGCTGGCAAGAGGAAAGTCTGGACTATCTTACTTAGCCTAGCATTGCAATCTGGCCTTGGATCAGTGCCTGAGAATGGACAATCCTCAGACGTCTTCAAAGTGTTAAATCATTTCCTTTTTTCATTGCAGGTAGAAATTCAGAACACCAGCTCTATTTTGTTAATGGCAGTAAACCTGCTTGGTCGGAATGCTATTCCAATTTTTTCGAAAACGTTTGATTTGGTCAAACAAACAAAAAAAGAGAATATCTTGAAAGTCCATCAAAAAAAAAAGGGGGGGGGAGACAATGAAGGAAGATGGGGCCATTTATAGATGTTCTAAATACTACAGTGGGTTCTTTTTTTAAACTGTCAATACTTCAAATAACAGGCAGACAGTGTGCTGGGGAGAGTAGTATCTAAATCTGACATTTCAAAAAAGGTTAATCTTTGACTGTTGATGCACAAACTATATATGAGCTGTGTTAACGTCAGTGGTCAGCAGTGAGGAAGGACTGCGGTGCATTAACTCAGCAACATGCCAGCTTGAGGTCCCACATCCAGGACAGAACGCAATGACACATTTAAATACTCATTTCTGTCCTTTCAGAATACTTGCATTGCACTCAAACTGTCAAAAAAAGTTCAATCCCACTGTGAGTCCATGAGTGTGTTTACACTGTTTATCCAGTTTGTCTCTACCCTGTAATCTGAATTAAACTGACTGCAATCAGCCGTCTGGACGCTCACATTTCAGTTATCCCATCTCTCTCTGTGGCAGCTAATAGTCTGTTTCCTGTCTGTCTGTCTGCCTGGCACATATACCCACCCTGTGTAACCATTAACCTCCTCCATTACTCACACATACACAGACACACACACACACACACTTCCTCCCATAGTCTGTCTTTACAACATGCTAAGTGAAAGTCAACATTACGTATGATCTGGATTAGCATCTGAATCAGTGACCAAACCTCAGCAGTAACCAGCGACCAAACCTCAAAACACTCCTTCTCAGATTTCACATTAAAACGAAGTGGCAATTCAACCCCATGGACCTCTTCACGGCTGCACATTGACCTCTTTTTATGATCTTCACTGAAGCAGCATTATCTTCATAGGCTGAACTTGCAAACTTTAGCTGAACATATATATATATATCTATATATTTTTATATCTTATATCTTATATCTATATTTTTTTATCAAATAAAATCACACAGAACTCTCCCAGCAGCTCTGGTCTCATAGAAGATCCAGTCACAACAGAGGAGTGTGCAGAGTGAACTGAAAACAGAGTTTGGAAGGACTGAAGTCAATCTGTTTGTGCTCAACTCAATTACTGTTAGTAATACACACAGGTACTTTAGTATTGGTCAATGGCAGTAAACAAACATACCGCCGGCTAATTCACACAACTTGTTTATTGAGACTAAGTAGATTTTGCCCTCTGTGAAATCATGACAGATGGAATACTTCTACCCGCTATCACAGCTGTTTGTAAAAGATTAACTTCACTCGTCCCAGTTTGTTAACACATCGTGGCTCATTTCTTTTATTTCACTGTATTCTTACTGCAGAAATTATACTTCCATAAACAGCAAAACCGAGTTAAACCTGACAGTGCTACATCCAGACAAACGGCAGCATATTATTCATTAATACAGAATGAAAAAGGCTGACTTGTCGTCAGTAGAGTGTGTGAGCAGCTAGTAAACAGTGTGTAACCCAGCAGTTTGTACTCACTCTGCTGCTCTCTTTGAACAGTTTAAAGCTCATCCACTTTGGCATGTCTCCCTCTCCTCTTCTGTCTCCCTCTCTGTCGCTCTCTGTCTTTGACAACTCCCTCGTTTGTGTCTCTGCCACACACACAAACACGCCCTCACACACACTCTCTCTCTCTCTCTCTTTCTCTCTCTCTCTCTCATTCTCTCCCTCTCTGAACAAACAGCCGTTTGATGGGAACGCCACTCAGCTTGGTGTGTGTGTGTCCGCGTGTGTGTGGGTTAGTGTGTGCTCACATTTCTCCCACTCCATGGAAGTAACTGTGGCACTAAAAACTGCAAGAAACTGTGTGTGTGTGTGAGTGTGTGTCATATGACCAGCAGCTGGCTACTGTACAGCTTCAGTCTGAACCCGACACTGAATGCATTTGATTCATGAGAACACACACACTCGTGGTATAGATCGGTTGTAACTGTGTGCTGGGACACCAGTGAGAAAGTCAAGTACATCTTCATCTGAACATGATACACTGCTCTGCGTAACATCATCAAACCCCTGTGATACACAGTGTGCTACCTGTCACCCATCAGAAGATGTTGAATATTACTCCACTGACAATGCCACTGTGATATCATTTACAATGAGGGGGAATTATCATGTTTCCATGATTATCATTGTTTTCACTGAACAATCTATTGAAATCACACTGATGGTTTCTTATGTCTACAGAACCAGATTCTCTGCAGCGCCACAGTACTTCGTTTTTCGTGCTATTTGTCACACTATGTGTCAAAAACACTGCAGAAGCTGTGATTTGTACATTTCAATAATATTTCATTCATTCATTGTGTATCCCTACTTTCATGCAACACTCGTTTAGGAATGAATGCAAACGTTCCAGCCATATACAGTCAATAGGGCCTGTATAATGGGACAAAACCAAAGAGGTTTGCCAACACCAGCCAAAGAGATCAGACAGAGAGATTCCCTGTTGATTTGGCCTGCATCCGAATGCAGAACTACTTTCAGACACTTCCATGTGACATCAATGCCAAATATGTCACATCTACAGTTAAATGGACATACAGCTCTCTTGATCTATGTGATCTGAGAAACTCGTGACTTGTAAATCAGAGGGAAATGATCGGTTTTAATTCTTAAAGCGTGGTCCAGCAGCACTTACTTGTATTAAGCTGTCAGTTCAGCCGAGTTACAAGAAAAACATTCTGCACACCTACTGTTTTATTTTTGGGTTATTTCCCATTCCAGATATTTCTGTTTGAGTTGCAAAAGATGGAGATATCTCCTCTTAGATCTGTTCTGCTAACCCAACATGGAGATGAATGAAATTTAATCTGGGGTGCTGAAGATAGTGAGAAATGTTATAGTCAATAAGGACTAGAGCCCTGCTAGCAGCTCTATGAGGCTTTACATATGCACAGCTTTGCTTTGGGCTAAAAGCTAATGGCAGCATGCTAGCATGCTAATGATTATAATACTAAAATACAGATATTAAGCATTTAGCTTTACTAGGATTTATCATGAGGGACATGCACATGTATGCCACATTTCATGGCAGTAAATCCAAATGGCCGGGGGATCTCTTGAGACATTAAGACTCGTCCTTTTGTGGCCATTAATTGCACCAAATTTAGCCTGAAAAATATTTCAGGCTGGACTAAAGCAGAACAACCCACGAGCAGACCGGCATTTATTGTCTGCATTGCTAAACATCGCAAGAGGCAAGTAATGTGGGGGCTGTCATTTGTGACAACTAGTCTTCATAGCAAAACAAAACAAAAAACCCTCTCCATAGACTCAAGCCAAGCTTCATAGGTCGCTTTCTTTGGTTTAAGGCACAGGAATAAAAATGGCCCCTTTCCAGCTAGTAATGCATATTCAGTCCCACAGGAGTAACGAGCTACTAAGGTTTATTGGCTCTCGCTCACAGAAAAACACCATTTTTACTCTAACCGAAGGCGAAGATTAAAATAAGTGTTTGTCTTTTGACCAACAGGGATTTGGTAGAGCCATGAAGGCTGCCAAGCCGCAACCACTGGCATGACGCTTTAAATAACAACATCCAGACCACAGACTGAACCACAGCTGACTCATCGCGCCAAGAAACGTCACAGAAAAGACTTATTCCACACAACGTCACAGAACTGACTTATTTCCCAAGAGTTTATAGAACTGGCTTGAACCTCAGCATGTTAACAAAACATCACACAGCTGGCAGGTCCGGAGTCACATCGTTACACTGGTATAGAGGAGTACTACACTGCTAAATGACAAAAAGGTCAATCCTGGGTGCCTTTTAAAAAGAGCATATGACTGTTTAGAAGGGTTTAGGGTTTGGTTGCTATCTGGCTTAAGGTAACTAAAACCACTTGTCTGAGGTCAGAGAAAGGTCACCTTCATGGCTAAAACCACATGGACTTTAGGCAAAAAAAAAAGGTCAAACCATGATCTCCAATGTCAAAGTCATGTATGTCCAACCCCAACATGTCCTTTGCTGATTAGAGGGGAAAGTCATTAGTCACATGACCGCAAGAAGTCAACTGACAGGAAAACGTGAAGAAAGTTTGTGCTGTGAGAACTTATCAGGTTTGTTGTTTAGCTCTGTAAACCAGGACAATGGACTGGGTCTAAAACACCACTGAAAAGGGTTCTGACATGCAGACTTAAATTGAGGGACGTTACATCAATGTTGTGTGAATGTGAATCCCCTCATTGTCCTTCTGCGGTGTCAAAAATGGGAAGACTGTGTTTATACTGAATGAACAGTTTACTTAAAAATGAGAATTCAGTCATTATCTAATCATCCTGCCGCAGATGGAAAGATCAAGACCTTGCGATCTCTGCATACCTCTGCTACCCCAAAGCCTGTGTGAGACACAATTGCCAGCCATCCAGGCATACGAGTCCAAAAGAAGTATATTTGTGGATCGTCTCCTCTGATAAATTAAATTCACAGCAATGGTGATAGAATGACATCAGTGGATACACATCATCCTCTGAAAAACAGTACTGACAGTTCGCCTGGGACGGACAGAGCCAGGTGAGATTCACATGTTCACTTAGAGAGAACTCTCATACAACTTGATTGTAGATAGAACAGTTTACATGAAACCGTGTACAGGAACTCAGGTGGACGCCTGCTGCTGCTGTCATTGGAGTAATCATCAATATTCAGACAGAAATGAAATAAGTGAATTATAAAATAATATTACCAGGGAGATGAATTAAAGTCAGCTCTCGTGGGAGCTATGAACAGAATCCAGTTGTTCCACATTTGATAAAATGTGTCCTTTTGGATTCTTAGCTGATAGGTCAGTTTTTTTCATCCTAAATATCTCTAAAGTAATTCCAATCCAACCATCCAGGGTAGGCTGAGTCGGGCATAACCATCTCCTTGTAATTGTTTTCTTACTTGCCACCACACGTAGTTGCAACAGCTTTATCTCGCTCCTCCTAAGGCCCAGGTACAAAACATCAAAAGCCAGAGGTATATGAGTGTTAAAGACCTGGATACCCTTCCAGAAAGCATTTAATTTGGGACAGTCCCAGACGATATGATAATGCTTAGCAACAGTCGAGCCACATTGTCTCCAGCAGGGCATGTGTGCACCTTTATACCTCTCCTGGTATGGTGTCCTGAAATATCTAATACTGTTCTTCCAGCAGTGCTCTCTCCAGCTCATGGATCTGGATGTTGTCCACTGGAAGGACCAGAATGTGGTAAAATTCTGATTCAGCCTCTGAAAGGTCAGTCAGTTTACATTCATGGTCAATATATGATCATAATTGCAGGTATCTATGAAATGTGTTTTGTGTCATGTTTGTCTCGCAAAGTCTCAAAGCTGTGCACAGTGTTTGTTGAGTAAGTGAAAGGAGTGTTGTGAGGCCATACACTGTCCATGATTCAGAGCTAGATGAACCCAGCAGCTTGTACATGATTGCCCATCTGACAGAGTGGAGAGCTTTATCAGCATCCAGACTCCCTATAATTGATTGAATTGTGTCCTTTTGTATTTGACTTAAGATGTGTAATATTCTTCTGATGTTATCAGTAGTTTGTCTGTGATGAATAAATCCAGTCTGGTCTAAATTAATGAGGTCAGGCAACAGCTTCTCCAGCATACGGGCAAAAATGGAGGTGAAAAATGTATAATCTAAGTTGAGGACACTGATCGGTCGATAATTCTCGCATTCTCGTCCATCCTTCCCCTCCTTCGGGATAACTGATATCGTTGCCTCCCTCCTCGAGGGCGGGATTTCTCCCTCCTGTAGAATATGGTTAAATGTCATTAGCAGTAGTGGAATTAGTTCTGTCCTCAGGCTGCCATACCACTGAGAATTGTACCCGTCCGGCCTGACTGCCTTTCCTGGATTTGTCTGGTGATGGCTGCATTCATTTCCTCCACTGAAATACGATCTTAAAATTGGCGCTTTCATCGCAATCATGCTTTTATGCGAAGGTTTGACTCGGGTGCATTCACAAAAAAAGCCTAGGTTGCATTTTGAGAGTTTTTGCTTTAAGGTTTTAATTCCTACATAAATCTAAACAATATAGATGTTAAGATGAAGCCTGATTACTGTCAGAGTTAACATCAGCACACTGAACTCCTTGTGTCATGTCCGCTCTAATATATTGGAGCACAGAGAACACTTAATAAAAAATGTGCACTGTCCAAAACGGGCTGCTTGAACTAAACCAGTGACTGCCACAAAATGCAACATGAAGTATGTCTGCGGTGTGTGTAAAGTGGTGAAGAGAGACATGGAGAAAGAACAGCAAAAGGAGAGAGAGAGAGGCAAACAGAAAAACAGAGCAAAGAGAGAAAAACAGGAGGGAAAA
>CAEMYA010000106.1:690306-702992 GCA_903131615.1 Diplodus sargus
TCATTTAGAGTGCGTTAAGATACACAAGTATAAATCAAAGTTCACAAGAGTGGTAATATGAACAAGGAGATACAGGTTTTGCATGTTGCTACTCTGCTGGCTCCATGTTCCCAACAGATCCTCTGAGGCTGTTTGCCAGAATCAAGAATTCTGATTCTGGCAAACTGAATCTGATCTCAATCTGATTGAGGATATAGGAATTACCTCAAAATGAGAAAACACACACACACACACACACACACACACACACACTGTACCTTGGCACTGAGTCTGAAGTGATGGTAGTCATTGAGGAGTTCCTGTGTTTCCTCGCTGCTGTCACCAGGTGATGTGTGTGTGGCCAGGTAAACTTCACCTGTCTCTTGGATCCAGTCCAGGGCCTGCACACACACACACGCGCACGCGCGTACGCACAGATTGAGTTGATCCTCGGCCCTCTGTACATTTGACTTTATACACTCTCCATGATAAAATAAACCAGATGTCCCTTTAGTGCTGCACATTTCCCCAAAGCAAAACTCCAGCCAAAACGTTCTCTTTTTCACTAATGCACACGCACACACACACACACACACACACACACTGACCTGTTTGGCACTGCGTTCAAACACCACATACTGCTGACACTGGTCCAGCCTTCGTTTCTTTAACGTCCAGAAGTGAAGGACTCTGTTCTCTCTCTGCAGCAGCTCATTCAGAATGGCTGCACACACGAGCACACAGTAAGTACATTAAAGAGACACTCCTCATGTCCCAACATGTGCTCCCTGCTCACTGATGAGGCTCAAACTCCACTGCATACTTACGTTAAGTACATTATAACATAATACATACATCATCTACGACAGTTCAGGCAAATGATGCCAAATCTTTAGGACGTCTTTACTATTTGTGTATGTGTGTGTTGTTGGACCACACTATCTTTAAAATCAAAGTAAAGACAAAAGTAAGACAATGAGCATTTACATCAATATCGGAGCTTCATAACTATGTTTTTCAGGTCAATCATAATCAGATTTACATGTATACACTGTATATCTGTCTTTGTGTATATCAGGAGGAGTTCTGACCTTTAACTTGTTGTTCGGGCCCTCTGGCGTGACTGGTGGCTCCAGGCATGCTCACGTTGTTCCTGTGGATGTACTTCAGAAACACCTCAGCGTTCCTCCGGGCCAGAGTGCACGCCTGGAGAACAGGGACACGGTCCTTTGACTAACATACTTACACAATTCAGACACACTCTGCCAACACCCAGGAACGTCACTACCCCCGACTAAATCAGTTGAATTAACATGTTACTGTTTACCATTAGCCTGTTTGGTTTTGTTTATTCAAGCTTCAAGTGAAACATCGTCCAAACATCTGTAGATTTTACAAAAAGCGAGAGCCAATCAGCTTCAAATCAACTGAACTTCTTAATTTTGTCACATCTCTAGAGAACAGCTGTCCAAATGATGGATCTGATGATGGTCATCTCTCATCTCATCTGATCGTTATGTCACCATCTCATCTTGTGGAATCTCACTTGAAAGGGTGTGAATTTGTCATGAGATTTTGGAACTAATCAGCGGCCGTGTTGTGTCACTGTGACTCTGGTCCTGCTGCTGCCTCCCGTGCAGAGTGCAGTGATGGTTATTACTCATGTTTTACATGTTAGACATTGGTAACAGAATGTAGCCAGAACACATAATGGGAAAATATTTTTAAAAAACTAAAATAACTTGACCATCTGCCACGTTTCCAGTAATTAAATTATGCGTAATATACCATGCTATCTATACTAGGTAGATAGCATAATCAGTCAAGAGCTGCATGTTATCATTACAGACCAGCTGCGTTAGTAAAAATCAAACAGTAATAGCGATTAGTTTACTCCGGCACCTCCCCTGATTCATGTATAGATGCCAAATAAATGGATTTTTCTATTCTCCCATATACTTTATTCTGACTCATTCTGCTCTGTGTGCTTGTTTTCAAGCAGAAAAGTCATTTTTGGATTAGATGTTTCACTCACTGTCTTGTGATTGTGTGTTTGTGTGTGTTCTTTCGTGTGAGACGCTGAGCGGTGAATCACCTTGAGGAAGGCTTCTTTCTGCTCCAGGTGTTTGCTGATCAGAGGTAGAAGGTGGTCGCTGTCGGCCGACATTCCCAGTTTATCGTGGCTGCCGCACCAGTCTTCGTCCCGACGGTACTCCTGCTCCAGGCTCTCTAACACACTGCACACCTGGACCGGCACAAAGAGTCGGTGACACCTTTACAACACCTGTGGTCCAAGCTTGGATTAAACTCGACCTCTGAGTGTGTTTGAGTCGTACCTGTTCAGATGTCTTGTAGAAGGCCACGGAGGCGTTGACCAGCTTCAGGCGGTCCTCCATCTTCAGCATCAGCTGCTGCCAGTGAACAGCCACCTTCTCAGCACAGCCCCGGATTGCCTCTGGATCATAGTGGCCCGCCTGCAGCACCATCTGGAAGAGAGGAGGAGTGGACGGACAGAATTAGACAGAGGTGGAGGGTAATACAGGGTCATGGTGAATAGCCTGCAGGACAAGATGAGATATATACAGAAATGACTGTTACCAGTTTAAAAATAAGTCCTACGAGTGTGCTACAATCTACTAGAGGCAATAATGACAGCAGTAACAGTTAGAGAGGATGGATGTACCTCTGCTTTCTGCTGGACCTGCAGAGCACTCTGATGAGTCTTCTGGAGAGAGTTAGCATGAAAGAGAGACTGCAGGAGGAGGAGGAGGAGGAGGAGGAGGAGAAGGAGGAGTTACAATCAATTAAAATCACAGACTTGTTAGTTCAGCTCAATTATAAAGGCTCCCTGTGGAGTGTGTGACCACTATTAACACTACCAAGCAATGTTTCCCTGTGTCGCTCCCTGTTTTGATTGCACGCGTCCACGAGGACTCACACACAGGTCAGCCATCATTCCTCTCATCTACAGCTCACAGTGTCATGTCAGAAACACACTAATGTGGCCACAAAGACAGTGACAAAGAAGACTAGCAAACATGGATGTTGACACTGCAGGTTTTAACTAACCCCTTTGGAAAGAGGAAGGAAAGGATACACACAATGTGTCTTAGCGAGTAACAGTGAATGTAAACAGACTAGAAACATCACATTCCATTTCTGGTTATTCTCAAGAGACTAAGATTTGTACTACTCCGCTAAATGTATATTGGTTCCAATGATCAGTTTTCAGTCTCCTTGATAATAATCAGTATCCACCCTGAAAAAAACCATATCGGTGGACCCCTGCTGAGCAGCCGTACTGATTTAACACGGGAATCACAAGGCAGCAGGAAGCGGGCAGCGCTCTGCTGCACTGTGTGACCCCAGCGTGACACGGAGAGGGCAGTAAAGAGTGAGGCATGCCTGTAGGCAGGAAAAGGTCGCAGTATGCCCAAGAGTAAAATGCAAAAGTGTAGATACTGCGTGCCCGTCAGTGCACGCCCACTTCAAGCCCTGCTGACAACTGTCTCAGCCTGTCACGGTCAGATGTGTTGCGGTTGCTTGTACCATCCCAGCTCCAAACAGGCTCCGTCTCCTTTGCCCGGATGGAACAGCCACAAATGGCAGTGAGCTAACTCATACTTTGAAGGTTACGTCACAGTCTGCATCCATGTTTGTCTACAGTCAACATTCTGCTCTCTACACAGAGGAGGACTCAAACATAAAGGTCGGCCAAATGCAGGAATTCCGTGATTTGTATATGTGTAAGTGTGTGTCTCTGTGTGGCTCTGTTTGCCAGAATCAAGAATTCTGATTCTGGCAAACGGTCTGATTGAGGATACAGGAATTACCTCAAAATGAGAAAACACACACACACACACACGCACACACACACTCTCACTAATCAAAGTTCCACAGGAGCAGAAACCAGGCCAGAATACACATGTTGGGTCTGGGCCAGAATGATGTGTGTGTGTGTGTTTGTGTGTGTGTGTATGTGTAGTACAGTGCTGACCAAGGGGCTTTTTCCCCTGTGAGTGCTAATACACTTCTGGAGTCAGCTATTTAAAGCCCTGCACACGCTAACACATACACACACACACGCATATTTTCAAAATTACACATGCAGAGATAGCACTTAAATACAATTAAATGTGTGTGTACGGTTGTGCTCTTCAAAATCAATGCAGACTGAAATAATCACCGAGGCCAGCCCGGTTCACAAACAGATGATGAATGATTGAGTGTGTGTGTGTCAGCGTGCTCACTCATCTGCTTCTATTCAAACCGATGCATACTGAAATAATTATTACTAAAGCACAGTGAGCCTGGTTCGAGCAGCAATAATTAGGACGTGTGTGTGAGAGAGCGTGTACCTCTATAGCCATCTGGAACTGTTCATGCTCCCTCTGCAGCTGCTCGGCCTCAGACAGAGAGCTGGCGTTCACCATGCTGGCATTCAACATGGACTCACCATTACGGATCCAACCCAACACCTAGAGAAGACAGACGGAGAGAAGCAAGACTGTGAGACAACGCAAGACTGCAGATCTGAAAGTCCTCCTCCAGTCACTGATGGGTTCTTCTTCTTCTTCTTCTTCTTCTTCCCACAGTTGAATGCCTGAGCTCCACTGTGTAGAATGATCCGTGTACAGGGTTTGACACTAGAGGGCCGCTTTCACATTCACTGTTGAAAGTGGAAAAGTTTCTTGGATTTGGGTGATTTGTGACATCACAAATGGTTTGGAAAGCAACTGTGGTCTCATATTCAGCAGGCACAGGTGAGATGTAGAGACCTGAAGCTTCTAGTGCACACACACCACTGTGAGGTAGGACACCTCTTGTTACATTTTGGATATGTAAAAAAAAAAAGAGTGCATGTTTATATATTCTGGACTTTCTCGTTATGGAGACGGAAAAGGTGCCATTTTAAACATTTACATGATTTTAACTAACTAATTATACCTATTTCATCCAAAACCATGTCAGACACAGATTAGATCATGTTTAAGTATGCCCCAACACATATGTGGAGTGGACCTTGAAAGTTACTTATGTGCATGTGCGCATGGATTAAATATGTAAGTGTAGTGTGAAGACATGGTATGATATACTGCTGTAAAAGGCATGAATGACATGGCTGCAGAGCTAATGATTGTGTTTTAGTAGTACAAATGTATGTGACGATAGATGTGTTTTGCATTTTTAGATTAGAATTTTAGATTTAGGGAGAATAACTTACGTGGCCAAGGTCTCCAGTCTTTATCTTGAGTTTTTCAGAATATAGCTTCCAGCATAAATGTGGTGCAACCTAAGAGGATGAATGTTCCATACTGTCTGACAGGTGCTGATGAAATGCACATGAACAACAGTTGGTTTTGGACTTTCTCTACAGAACAGAACTTTATCTGGAATGGTTGTTTGATTAATGTGCAGCAGATGGCAGCATAGACTGCCAGAAACACAGAAGCAGAGGAAGAAGAGCAGACAAACTTGTGTAGAGTGTCGCTAAAATTCATCTTATCAAAACGGGCCAACCTGTGATACCTTCACTGACCGTGCAGATCACTTGTCTACTGCTTCATGGTAAATAAAGTCCCTGACAGCAAACTATCTATGGCTTCTATTGAAATGGCATAGCTTACATTTAATGGTCAATAAAAAAAACTGTACCAGTCAAGAATTGTTTTGGTTGTGTTATGTCATGTTTTCCAGTAGCAGTAAAAAGTGAGTAAAGTAACTATTTGGGTAAAAGTCTTGAAGTATCTGATATTTAATGTAGTTAAGTATGAACAGTTATAATAAAAGGAAAAGCAAAACTAATTTAAAGGCTACATATATCTAAATGTATGTACAGTATATACTGTATACTATGGGTCAACTAAAATCAAATAAATGAATTTACAAATGGACCACTTTGGTTGTGATGCAGCATGCAATTTACAAAGTAATTAGTGACTCAAACTATCAGTTTTATCTGCACCTCTGCCATACATTACATACAATATGTTCTTCAACACTGTCCCCAAAGTTGTTGTAACTAAGTTGTGCACGTCACTGTACTGGATTTATTCGTAGTAGGTCCATGGCCAGAAAACAAGGCTGAGGGTGAATCAGTAGGGTGTGTGTGTGTGTGTGTATGTGTTATTAGCACATTGCCATAAACCTCATAAATTATTCAGTTGTATCCATCTGCAGCAGCAGCAGCGCACTTCCTGTCTCAGCACACAGTACGTTCATATTCACATCTGTAGGAGCTTCTTCACATAAAACATCTTTGCTTTGACCAGGAGGAAGAGCCGGGTGTTATTCTTGTCATTCCTCCAACATCAGTCTCCAAAATGAGATTTTCAGTTTATTTCCTTTGTTTCTAATAATAAAGGCCCGTTCACCTTACTCCGTCGAGGCACCGTATCATTTCCTTTTTAGGATTTAGTCTCCCAGTCTTCGCCGGCTCTGGATCAGAACAATGCTTTTGATATTTTGTAGATAAATTGAGTTTGCTTAAAGTGGAATTCAAACAATTTCACACATCAAAGTATGGCAACAGATGTTGGAAAGTACTACTGCATATAGAACGAGAAGTTGCATGAAGCGTTCTGCATGACAGGAGTGAATCCTCACTGGCATAAAGGTTCGATTACGACTCAAAACGATTTCTCGATACAATCGAGATGCATCTCGTTAGTGTAAGGCGTCCTCACCGATTACTGCACATGGCTACTTTTCATCATTTAAATTCTGCTTTTATTCAGAGAGTCCTTTACAATAATTAGAAAAACAACAAACTGATCCATCTGCAGTGCAGGTCAGTAGTAATCTACAATGATATTGTTTTCACATGGCAGCTTTAAGATAAGGCATCTACTGACTCTCAGAGTTGGACGGCAAAGTTGACAGCACCTCCTCAGATCTTGGCTGATTAGCTGGGCTTGCTGTTATTATTCACGGCTGCACATGTTAGCTTCAGGTGAAAAATGGCCAGCGTGATTAGTAATTGTTGTGAGGCAGAAGTCACGCTCAGCGTAGGTCTCCAATTTGTGCTTCTCAGCGTGTTCACAACTTGACACATGGCCCCCAAGACCTCCTGACTTTTCCACGCCTCCACTCTGCATGGTGCTCAGCGCGCTGCAGCTTAAGACGTGCGTGCAAAGCCAATTAATAAAACCTGTGTGTGCATATACAACACCATTTAAAAGTGAACTGAATTGCTTCAGTCTCCTCAGCGCCTGGTGTTGCAGGGCTCACCTGTTTAACCTCGGCCTGCAGGTGGCGCAGCTGCAGTGTCTGCTCCAGCTTGGTGTGCGTGTGCTGCGCGTTGAGCTCCACCTCCTGCTGCTTCTCATGGAGGAACTCCAACAGCTCCTGAACCTGAGAGGCCAAGTCCATGTCCTTCTCCCCTGTCAGCTCAATCCCTGCAAACACACAGGTACACACACACACACACAGACACACATACAGTCATGTTTCAGTCACTTTAGGGGACACATCTTAGATTTAGATGTATTTCCTGGAGACCTTTCTGGACCATAACCCAAAACGCAACAAATTTATGTAACCACAACTTGAGTAATACACACACACCCACACATCCACTTTGCACTGTGTACATACTTTATCTCTGACAAAACGTTGTCCCGTTCAATCAGTTCAATTTGGAGCCCCGTGCAATAACAAACTTTTACGTCACTTTTAGGTCACTCTTTATGTGTGGGTGTACTTTTTAGCTGTGGACAGAGAGCCACACAGCTGTTTCCACCGTATCTCCAGTCTTAATGCTAAGCTAGGCTGAACATGTCGCAACTCCAGCTGTGTGGGATACCAGTGAGGAACCTGGTCGAAGGAAGAAACAAATCATATCCCCAAAACCTTTATTTTCCTTTAATTTTACAATTCAGCTCAGAAAAGTCTGCAGCATCAGCTAACAATGAATGCCCTACAACACCAGTGCCTGAGAAAGAAATGTGTGTGTGTGTGTGTGTGTGTGGTGGGTGAGAGAGATTTATCACTGCGGGGGGGCCCAGTGACAGCGGCCATGACCTCCGCATATACACAAACATACACACACACACACACAGTAAGAGGATTGTGCTGTGACGGTTTTTTAACCTAATTCTCTGCCTGTTCCACACAACATGCTTTTCTTTGGGATCGCAGCACCATGACTGCCTAAGCATCTTTCCTCCACTGTAGAGCGGCCAGCTGCAAATCCACATGTGAGCCTGCTCAGCCACATTCAGAGGGCAGCGGGGACGCACATCATCACATGTGAGGTGTGAGGCTATAAGGGGAATGCTAATGCATCCTGGAAAGCACTGAGGAATGCAGATGTAAGCCTGCAGCGTACACTACAGAACTGCACTTTACAGCACAAAACAGGAATTATCCGTCCTTTGTTTCTGTCTTTTGCGTTCCTCCCTCGATCTCTTCTCGCCTCGTCGACCTGTTTTTATTTGCTGTCTCACAGAGCGAAGGATGTGCAGTATTTCACCTGAAGCCTGGACCTCCATGATGTACTGGTGCAGGTCCTGACCCTGCTGCATCACTTCGTACGTCATGTTGTTCATGGCCACCTTCCTCTCTGCGTGTCTTTTCAGGCGCTGCTCCGCCAGGCCGATGTCCTCCGCGCCGCCGGAGGAGGCGCCGCCTCCCCCGGTGCTGCTGCCGCTGCTGCCTCCCGAGCGGCTGGCGTCGTTCAGCTGACGGGACAGATCCTCGTTCCAGGCGTCCAGCTCCGCCGTGACCTGCAGGGACAGAAGAAACACGGGATCAGAAGATGTCATATGGAGACAAAGTTATTAACTAGAGCTGCAAGGATTAGCTGATAAATTCACCAGGTGATTAAAAAACACTTAGAATGTCAAACACTTGCTGCCCCCGGCTTCTGGAATGTCTGGATTTACAGGTATCCTTTGAAATGTATTCTACCTAACGAGGAGTCGCTGGGTTTTAGACTGTTCTAAAACCTGAAGATTCCACTTTGAGCTCTGGGGAATTACATTAGCATTTTCCCAAAAAAATGTGGGCATTTTCTACATGACATGACTAATTGATCAATCATAAAAAATCAGCATGTCAACTGAGAATGGAAATAATTATTAGTTGCAGCCATGCTGACAACACAGCACTCAAAGTCATTTTGCATTTTGTTCGTCTCTCTCTTGTCTTTTCTGGTCATGAAAAGAGGTTGTTATTATTCTCTTGCAGCACCACCACTCCTCTTTCACTTTCACCTCTTCCCATGTTCACAGTCCTGTGCAGAAGAAAGCTCTTTATGGGCAAAACATATCTGACAGGCCCATCTTCCTATCAGGACACTGTGAAGTTTCCCAGATGCAGCATTGGTTGTCGTCCACTATAAAACATGACATAGGATAAAATGATCAGTTGTCCGTCCTGACGCCCATTTCTATTCCAGATGGTCTACGTCTGTCAAGTTGAGATCATGCCTTCTGAAGACGTGAAGCAATGTGAGGCAATGAACCTTTTGATCAGTTTGCATCCCGTCAGTGGTATTTCTCGTTAAGTGTGAAGGCCCTCAGAGAGCAACAGGGGGCCTAGAGAAGCACTCTGCTGTACTCCCAATGAGCTGCCCTCCAAAAGCAGCACGTATATCTGTCAGGACAAAGCCCAGTACCTGTCATGTCCACGGAACAAACCCGCTCTCTTACCTCGATGGTATACTGCTCAAATATGCGTAGCTGGAGAAAGATGTCCAGCTTGATTTTGCGTTCGTGGAACAGTTCCTCCATCTGGCCCTGAGCCTCGTCCAGCTGCTGCAGCACCCCCTGAATGTGTGCGATGGAACTGCAATGGGGCGTCTTATTGGTCGACATGGCTGCGTCCCTGTGGGAAGAGAGACAGAGGGAGGCGTTACACCATATCGGTCTCCACCAGTAGCAGGATGTTATTTTCCTCTGCACCCATAAACAGAGAGATGGAGCCTATATGGTAATTAATATATTCTTATCTGAGTGGCTGTGTGAATTAGACTTTTTTTTTTTTTTTTTAAAAGCTTCTGTCTAAATGGTTCTCTCTCTTTAATAACACTATGAATATTAATATCATTACTTGAGCTTCTGCATTCATTTCTCTCGCTCTCCAACACCACCACGAATGATAACACACATGTTACGATTACCTGAGCTGCTGTATTAACTCCTCTCCCTCTTTAATCACATTGAGCGTTGCCTCCAGCGTGGCCGTCTGCTGCTGTTGAAACTGCTGGATCAGGGTCTGAACCGAATCCACCGAATCACAGAGCACGTCGTCCAACAGCTGCTTCTGCAGCTCCTCCATCCACGACCACAGCTGGACACACAGACAAGACACGCAGGCAGACAGGCAGGTTAGCACACGGGTGATCAATCCATTAGCACACAATTTTCCTATAACTGGACCACCTTAGCGCTGCTCCATCTGAAAACGCTACATACAGAAAATAGCACTGACAGCAACATGACAGACTGCTAATGGTTGTAGTGATCCTAAAGGGACAAAACCTGCAATTACACACTTATCACACATCAATATCTGTGTGGTTAGTGATTACACCTATAATTCATTTAGGTAAAAACCGAAGGCAGCAGCAGGATATCTGAGAATGTTTGTGAGTCCCACCTCTTTGGTGTGTGTGTGGAAAGAGACAGACATGTCCAGCAGCAGCTTCCTGTGTTCGACTCGCCGGACAAAGTCCTGGATTCGGACCTCAAGGTGCCTGGCTGCCTTGTAGATCTCCTCAGGGTCGCACTCTCCGGTTTGAGCCAGCTGCTCAGCAGCCTCCAGCAGCTTGTCTGCATTTGTGTATGTGTTCTGAAAGGATCAGGAGGACGTCACATGTATAAATATATATAATAAGAATATTATACATAATAATAATAACAATTATATATAAATATATATATAATATATAATATTTGTACTAGTTTAAGCTCATATCATGGCCATTCAAAATACGTATTTGTGATTGGCAACCGTTTCTTCTTTTTCACGCCACATTACCAGCCATCTTTCAAAATGGAAACAGATTGTAACTATGGCAAAGTGACAACAAACAAACTTTAAGAAATGTATGAAGATTTCAGCACTGTTCGGTCCTTTCAGTAGTGCTGTGGTATGTAAGTAAGTGTGATAATACACTCGTAGGGGTGTTAAAATAGAACATATTGGGCTTGGTAATGCCAAGAATCTTCTTCACGTGTCATTACATTAGATTTATTTACACCTCCATCACAATCACAATCACAATTCGTGGATTTGTGTGAGTTTAAGGTCAACAAGCCCACGGAGATGTTTGTGGACTCCAGCTATAATACGTGAAGGAACCAGGGAATGCAAAACAAGCAGCTTGTCCAGAGCATCGTGAACACCTGCTCCAAAATAATAGACCACCCTCTTCATTCTCTGATTCCACTGCATGATCAGCAAGTGCTCCACCTCTATACTGTCCTACATAAGGCGGTCCAATGGCTGCCCTATGGCAGAAAGCAACCTTTTTGCATGAGGCCCTCAGCTCCACTCCTGCCTGTGGTTAACCTCCACACAGACTGGTCTGCCACCAGTCGCCCCCACTACGCACTTTAAGACTCTTTAATTATTCATCATTATTGCTGAACACTGACCCTTGACTCTCCCTCTTGCTACACGGCTGTTTGTCGTGCATTAGCAGGGTAGAGGCTTTTTGGCACAAGTTCACCTACTTCCAGGGTGCATGGAGAGGACAAGGTCAAAAGAGGTAAAAAATCCAGCAACACTTGTAGTAGAATGATCGGCTTTAAGATTAGACCAACATGTTTCAGCTTGTTGACATCATCAGGGTAATTACACAACACATTACAAACCACAATGGCACACAGTAGAAAATATACCTCCGCCAAAGCCCAGCCGCCCCCCTTAAATTCAATCTAGCCTGATCCAATATCAAATAAATCATCTTTAAATCTGCTAGATCCCAATATTTATTTGGATCTGCATCAAACTGTACTCACTCAAAAAATCATTGTCACCTAAATGCCTGAAAAAAACCCTGCAGCATCTCACAATGTTAAGGAAAGCAAGAAAAAAAAACTTTGGATCTGTCCCTTTATCCAGATCCACATTGCATTTGATTTGGTGAGGTATGAATATGAATTAAATCATAAAAGGTAAAAAAAAAACTCAAACTACCACCTTGTATGCCACCTATAATGATGTCACAGTTAAGTTGACCTTTCCCCCTGTAGGATATAAAATGTCATGACTATTTTTGTTAAATGTCATTGGAATATATTGTATGAATTCCTGAGTTATGGCCAAAACATGTGTTTTGAATGGTCACCGCAACCTTGACCTCTGAACTTTTGGGCCACCAGATTTTAATCAGCTCACCCTTGAGTCCAGGTGGACATCTGTACAAAATTTGAAGGAATTCCCTCCAGGTGTTCTTGACATATCGCATTCAAAAGAATGGGACGGACAACCCGTAAACATAATGTGCACATACTTGTGTTTCATGATACTTTTCTTACATTTTTCATCACCACTGTTATACCAGCTTTTACATTATTGCCAGCATTGACAGTTGTGGTCATGTTTGACGTCGCGACCTCTGAGGCGGTGCTTCTGACCTAGTTTAATCAGAGTTACACCTAAACACAACTGCTGAACACCAGATAACACCAGTCGCACGCAAACACACACAGTCAGTCGGATCATGTTATATTGAAATATTAATTCCTGTTTATGTA
>CAEMYA010000106.1:711430-732290 GCA_903131615.1 Diplodus sargus
ATACTTTCTAAAAAAGCATGCCTCTTCTTACTGCTAATTGCTAAATTATACATGGAAACACACCACTGAAACCTCTGCGTCACACACACACGCAGCGACTGTTTCCTCTCTGCAAGAAATGGGCCCCGTCTTTTTATACTGCCTTGTGTTTCCTCAGCGTCTCGTCTTAATGCCGTTATGACTCCTGTACAGCGCTCTGAATCGTCCTGTTGTTCAAAGGTGGACGCAAATATATGTGTCTTGCCTGTGCCAAGTGTTTTTATCAGATAAAAGTGGAATGATCTTTCAGCAGACTGTTGCAGTGATAGCTGCGCTGCGGGCTGGTTCACACGTCCTGCTGTTTCATGAGTCTTTTATTCTACACATCGCGGGCTCTAATAGTCAAATCATGGCTGGATTGAAAGTTTCTAAGGGAGCAGCGCATGGGGCTCTTTGCAGAAGCTGGATCAGTTTTGTCCAAAGGACGATAATCAGGCAGAGTGAGCACACCACGCCTGAGAGACAGAACTTCAGCACAGATACAGCGTCTGCTAAAAAAAAACAACTCAAGACTCCAATCAGCAAAAGTTTTCCTGACAGAAGAAGGCTGTCCTGCTGTGTCTCAGAGGATGGGGAGCAGTTTCTAAACCACTGCTCAGGAGAGGAATAAAGACAGGCCCTTGAGGTGGGCTAGGAAATGCCAGAATTTCACAGTGGATGACTGAAGGAAGTCTTATTTACTGACGAATCCAAGTAATAGATCAGTGTCAGAAACAAGCACAGAACCGACTCCATCCTGGCTGAGGAGGAGAAGAGCTCCACTCCTCAGAGACCTGCTCCCAGCGCAGGTCAGACCAGGAGCTGTCAAGTCATGCTGGGATAGCATGAGTCAGCAGGTTTCACACAAACGCGTGGAGTCCGCGCAAGCTGAACCAAAGTCATGGACATCTTTTAAAGATGCAGCGTTTCGCTGAACGCGTGAAGCTGAGATCATCAAATAGCACTGCGTTTGAAACAAAAAAGCTAAACACATGTATCTTCTCTTTTGGACCGGGCTGTGTGTCTGATGACTCATTAACAAATTGTTTCGCCGCTCCTGCTTTTATTCGGAATGGAACCTTTCCAGAAATTGTACTGGCCCATGAGCCGGTAGCTGCAAGACTGGCGCCGACATGAAAAATGTTAAGATTTGCATAACGAGATGTACAAAGGGAAACTGGATAAAAAGTAGGTTTGACAAGGATTCAAAACCAAGGAGCCCACCGCCTTGATAAGGACTAAAACCAAACTGCATGAGAAAGACATTTTTTTTTTTTAATCAGTGATGAAATAAGCTCTGCAGAGATTAGACACTGTGTCTCTCTCGCTTAAAGCAGCCAAGAATTGAGCAGCTTGCCTTTACACACACACACACACACACACACACACACACACACACACACACACACACACACACACACACACACACACACCTGGCACAAACATCCACGAACGTGTCTGCAGCCACATTATTGCAAAGAGCAGAGAACACCATGTTGTAACTCATTTTCCACGTTGACATTAAACAACAGGAGCCTCTGCCCGCAGCTTTTATCTCGTGCCACCTCGTTGTTGGAAACCTGAAAGAAACTCACGCACTGAAACACACTTCCACCAAGTCCAGAGCACGAGGTTAAAAACCCCTCGCCGGTCTCGGAGCGTGTCACTTTTTGCAGCGCTCTCACAGGAAACAATGCAGACGTAGTCTGCCAAGCCAGACCGCCTCAGCCGCCCTGCCCGGAGCTTTACGTGTGTGTATATATGGACTTATCTTTTCACAGATAAGTATGAATTGAGCTGCAACAGCCCGCCTAAAGATAAAATGCCTGCAGACTGCAGCGCGAGAGCGAAGGAGAGCGGGAGTGTTCCCAGGATAAATGCATTGGAACAAGGAAGGTTTTCAGACAGCAGATCTGGACGGCGTTGGTGCGGCAGCAGACCAACACCTCCCCGTCATCACAGCCACTCACAGCCACTCTCAGCCAGCGTCGCCGGGCTGCCAAAGAGCAGCACGAACAGCACCTAAAGGAGAGACCACGTCCCTCCCTGAGGGGGTAGGCAAGGACTGTTTCTGAACGTTTTCCAACATACACTTTTTACAAAATCCTACCATTTCAATGAAACCACAATCTACATCACTGGTTCTGAAGCCTGCACTATGGTGAGAAATGTAATTTTGGTCAGAGTACAATGCTGGTTTAATCCTGTGTGACCCCACCGTAGACGCTCTAGTATTAGTGTGGGCAGATTCCAGTGGTGAGGCCATGTGGGCTCACCTCAGTGTAGGCCTGGGTCACCTGCTCGTACAGGCTCTGGTGGCGGTGGATGGCGATCTCCAGCTCCTGCATCTCAGACGGCAACCCTCCCTCACTGCAGACTTTACACCAGGCCTCCACCTCCGACAGGAACTGAGGAAGCAACACGGCGCGCACACACGCACACACACACACACACACACACACACACACACGGAGAGTCTTGTGATTTGTGTCTTTATGTGGTTGTGGGAGATGGCAAAATAGGCTGTTCTAAGTACAGTTTCATAGGTTTATTTAAGACAAAGCAAAAATTATATTAACAATTGCCAATTCTTTAATTGTAATGTCTTTATTGTTAAAAGAAAATCAGCCCTTACTGATAATGGGCTGCCATAGACACATGCATGTCGGTGCTGTGGTCCATTCTAAATGACTTTGGGACTTTGGTAGAACACCAAATATGAGTTTAAGGCCACAGAATATAAACAATCAGATCATTTACCAGCAGGGTCAGTGTGGCTGCAGGATGAGGACCGCCTTTTCTTCTCTCCCTCTAATCTCTCTCATTTTCACACTTTTTTTTTATTCTGTCTGTAGTCACGCCATTTTCCCTTCACGTGTGTGTCTCTCCTCATCACGCGTTTCATCTTTCATCTTTGTTCGTTTCTGTTTTTCATTTCGCTCGTATTCAGTCTCAGCCAATCCTGCGTCGTCTCCAACACTCTCTCTCTCTCTCTCTCTCGCTCGCCCTCTCCTGTCTTTCATCTGCGCCTCTCTCAAACGTACACTTGTAGCTAATGTCAAGGGCCCAGCAGGAATCAAACAAGTCCCATCTGTTGCCATGTCAACCGTCCAAGAATCAGCAGCAGAGCAGTTTGATCTATTAAACATAATCAATAATACAATAAAAGTAATGTCCCATTTACATTTTACATTCTGGACCCGTGTCTGCTGCGGAGAGATTCCTGGATTAGATAGTCGGAAAGCAGGCAGCAGCAGTCTAACAGTAAGTGGAACAGCTTTTCCTCTAATGACAGAGAAGTCCTTCCATTAGTGGAGGAGGGGGGGGACTTATTTTTTTTCCAACAAACATGGCCGATTTGTTCTCACTGCCGTCAGCTCAGGAGCCAAGCTCTGCCCATCGATTTCTCTGTGAATTCGAACGTCCTTGCGATCTCACCTGCTCAGCCTTCTGGTGAAAGACAGACGACATGGCGAGGATGGTGGAGCGCTCGTCGAGCGCGGCGGCAAAACTTTTCCAGTCCTGATCCAGCTGACCGGAGATCTGCTTTATCTGCGTGGAGGCGTAGTGGCCGGCCTCCGCCAGGCGGCTCGCCACTGACATGATTCTGTTGATATTTACATAGGCATTCTGGGAAGAAAAGACAGGAACAAAACGCTGTCGTTAACTGGCCGGTCCTGCTGGCATTAGTACAACTGCACTAAATATTGTTGCATTCCATGTTGCATAAAATACAGCGTCCACACTCTTATCTGTTTAATGCTCTTAATATTGTGTTTAAAAACGACTTTAAGGAAATCATACTTACATATTCCTGTTCTGTACAGAACTTAACTTAATTCTACTTTAAGAGATGAAGTATATCTTTCCTCTAACACCATGGATTGTGGGAAAGCTAAGCTAACATGGCCTAAATACACGACTACAGCCTAGTATAGTTCACACTTCCAGGCAGATCCATAGACTCATTGCCATAAAGACTGTCTTTTGAACCTGGTTTATCTGCTGTCACACACGTTGATCTACACTGGGCCAATCTAAGCACTGTGAGTCTGAAACATTAGCTACCATGGAGTTCATGGCGAAGTGGTTGTGTTGCGTCTGCAGCTCCACGGCGTGTTGGTAACTCCGGCCGATCTCCGTGTGACTCTGCAGGAACACCTCCTTGTTGTGGCTGATCCAGTCAAACATCTGCACACACACACACACACACACCACATGGCAGCATTAACAACATTGCTAACTACGCTCCTTTCACGCAGGGATCCTGTGATACTGCCCTGCATGTCTCACTCACCACGTCAGTTCACCTCCGTCACTAACTCTGTTGCAACAACCCGCCATCAGAACAGATGTTGGCGGTGTACCTTTCTGCTAACCAGGAATATGTCGAATCTTTGTTTTGTTCATGAAACTTTTTCAATTGTATGCTGTGAGAACAATGTGCTTATGCTCGAGTTAGGTTTGGACACAACAAACCGATAGTTAGGGCGAGGAAAAGATCATGTTTTGGCTTATAACACCTGTTTTTACTGTCACAAACACGGCTTGAAACGTCCTGATATCCAGCGGTGTCACCACTCTGAATGCTGAAATGCAGTCTCAGGCTGTAGTCTTATAGTATTGTGGTGGCCTGTTAGCCTCCCCCTCCATCCCAGAAATATTCAACCCCTTGGACTATTTTCCCTTTTATTGTTTTTATAAATGGAATTGTGGTCAATATAATTTGACTTTTTGGGGGGAAAATAAATGACAAAAATGGTAACGTGAAAATAGAACTCTACAAAGCAATGTCAATTCAATATATATAATGTAAAATAAGTGATGGCATTAGTACTCAAGCTCTGTCAGGTTGCGCGGGGATCGGGTGTGAACAGCCATTTTCAAGCCCAGCCACAAACTTTCTACTGGATCACGGTCTGGGCTTTGACTCAGCCACTCCAGAACATTCACCTTGTTGTCTTTCAAGCCGTTCTGTGTAGCTTTGGCTGTATGCTCTGGGTCATCGTCTTGCTGGAAAATAAATCGTCCTAGTTGTAGTTCTCTTGCAGAGCGCATCAGGATGTCCTGCAGGATTTCCCTACATTTTGCTGCATTCATTTTCCCCTCTACCTTAACAAGCCTTCCAGGACCTGCTGCTCAGGAGCATCCCCACAGCATGATGCTGCCACCACCATGCTGGTTTGTGTGCGGTGATGTGCAGCGTTTGGTATTCAGCATACCTTTTACACAGAGTGATCATTCCTGCATTGAACAGGTTGTGCGGTAGGGACTACACCTGTATTTTGTGTTCCAGCGAGCATGCTGAAAACACTGACATTTCACAATTCTTAATTCAACATTCACTTTGAGTTGAGATTTTTGCTGTCGACAGCTCGAGAAAAGCTATTAAGTGGACCTGGAGTTCAGGTCTTTTCGTCAGACTACTGTTTCCAAGATCAAGGATGAACTTTCACACGTGTAATGAAACATGTGTGAAGCATTTTCAAGCAGCTGCCGTGACTAATCTTTTTGTGTCTACTCCACAATAAAGTTGGTGAGTACAGCGCTGCCATAACTGAGACAGCCCGCGGCCCAAATTATATAAACGGGACGCAGGCTGTAACAGAACAAAGGAACACACTCTTTGAAAACATGTCGTCATCCTCCTTTGTTGGCTTCATCTCCACCAGCTGATTAGTGTAAAGCCTAAGAGGCCAGGACAACCTTCAAGGTTGCTCTTCCGTCCGAATCAATCTTTGCAGACAGATGGAGGCCACTTGTAGTGCTGAGTGGCTACCATGGTTACCACATCATCCACACAGTCGTTTCTCTAGCTGTGATTTCAACAGAACGATCACCTCGTCAGGTCTGACTGTTTCCCTGGCCCCGCCGCGAGCGCTGAGTGTTTCCCACAGTGTACACTCGCCGACCCACCCCCGCAGTTCCTCGGCATGAAAACAGCGATGTGGACAAAACTGTTTTATTTTTTTCTCTCTGTTTGCTTTACAGTAAATATTTACTGCACCCGCATGTGGATGTCTGCGTGGAATAACACACCGAGTCGACTGACGCCCATTTATGTTTGTGTGTGTGTGTGTGTGTGTGTGTGTGTGTGTGTGTATCCCATCAACAACACTTGGAGACAACCAAACGCAAGCAGCCCTGTCGGCATGACGCAGGGCTGCAGGTCGAAATCCTTCAGCTAACTTGGCGGTCACACAGTCCCATTAACATCACAACTGATATTTCTGCGTTTGCTGATTTTCAAAAGCTCAAGCTTTGTCACCGGTACAGACTGTATGAAGCCATGTTCTGTTGGGTCCAAATGCCAAATATTGTTTTCAGAATTTCTTTTATATATCTATTGGTTTACAAAATAAAAGCATTTCAGAGGTTGCAATTACAACTACAATGCCAAAACAGTTGGGAGGCTGTGTAAAACACGCGGCAGAGTCAAAATGTCTGAGACCAATAGTCAGAAGACTTATAAAATACTTCCATGTTATACTATTTTATTAATTAAAAATGCTGATACAAGCCTAATAATTGGAGTGAAAAATCCATGATTTTCTGAATATCTTCGTATTTGCCTCCACAAGTTTGTGCAAAACCTGCTGACTCGTGTTTTTTCCAACATGACAGCGTTCCACGAAGCTTCTCGTGATGTCACATACATGTTCAGCGGGGTTGAGGTCAGGTGACAGTGGAGGAAAGTCCATGACAATCAGGAGTCTTCTTTGGTCGGGCAACATCCACGTTAATGAAGCACTTGCCCCACTGAACTACACGTTAATAAGGAAACCTCGGGTAGTTCAATAACTACAATTTCTTCTGGTCACTCAAACATAAATTGGACCTGCACAGGGCTAATGCTGCTAGCAGTCAACATGTGCTCTCATCGCAGGCAGACTGATCTGAACACCTCTGCTGACCAACCAACATTTTTTTTTTTTACATTACACTTGCCACGCTTGCTCTGAACGCTTTTCAAATGGGTTGCGACAGGGGCAACAAAACACTGGGAAGGTTCTGTTTCAAGCAGAAACATCTGCGAAAGCGGCTGTTGTCATAAACACAGTTTGTTTGCTAATGCTTGCCCTCTGTTTTTATTCTGTGATTTACACGGCGCTCTGTGTTTTACAAACTTCAGAGGAACCAGAGTCGTACCTGTGCTCCCTTAAACACTGACTCCTTCACATCGCAGAGCGTGATCTTTCTATATATAGCAATTTGGAAGGAAGCTGAAATAGTTTTGCATGTGGTCTTACACAGCTGGTATGTTAATGATGAATGGAATCCAAACATTCACTCACAACCGCAGCTAATCACTTAGCCTGGCTAAGTGAAGCAACGCTGGCTGATGTTCCGCTGGATCAGCTGCTAAATGTGTTCTTCTGTTTAGATAAACAGCGCGGGCTAATTCATTAAGACCGCAAACGGGTTTCCGGACAAGTTTACGGTGACCCAGATGTGAAAAAACTGTTAGCAAATACCACGTTTTGGTGTCCCGACGTAATTTTGGGGTCAACCTTCTCAAATCAATGTTATGTCTCAGTAGACAGAGCGGCATAAAACACAAAGCACCACATACAGTTTGTCACGATCAACAGGCTTGCTCGTGACGGCTGACTTTAACTCCTTCTCAGTGTATCACATCGCCTTCACAGTAAAAGCCTACTGGATGTCTGAATAATGCAGTGACACATACAAGGGAGCATCAGCGAGGGCCGTTTACTGTGAAGCAGCAGCAGGAACAGAACAAGTCAGTGTGAGTCAAACTTCCTTTTCAGCACGTCTGTTTAGACTCCTCATCTCTCCTCATGCAGCCATCACAGCGAGGTTTGACTTTCCTCTGTAGCACGCAGATAACTCGCCAGGCGCAGGATACGACTCACCTTCTCGGCGTCCTGTTCGAAGAGTCGGAGTTGGAAGCACTGGTCCAGCTTCAGCTTCCTGACGTGCCACATCTGATGGAGGTGTTGCCTGGTGGAGTGCAGCTTGTCCAGCAGACTGGCCACCTGGCAGGGAGCAAGACCGAACAAGCGCTGTGACCATGTTTCTTCTGATGTCTCATCAGCATGGAGCTGTTTTCTACTAGTTTGACTGTTTTCTTTACAAATAAGCTGAGAAACATGTCTGGTAAATGTCGATTAACAGTTTTTATTGTCTTTAAAAATTAATGATGTATGCTGTTTTTAAACCCCTCAGGCACGTTTTACATTTAGTCTATCATTTTATCTATTAATAATTTTAATTCATATATTATTCATCTATTCTATATTCCCCTCAGTGCTGTGACTGGCAGGTCACACAGGTGGGGTCTGTATAAACAGGCAGCTCAAGCTTTTTTTGCATTCTATCTCATCCGCACCATTAAAAATTCTTATCTACTGATCAGTTTATTTAATCCTTCTTTATTTATCTTTATATTAATTGCAGAGCACTTTGAGACTGATAAACAAAACATACCTTTAAAAAATTATTAAGTTAAGTTATTAAGACACGTCTTTTACGCCTCATAGCAAATATCAACATAAATGCAAATGTGTGTAATGAGCAGTGTGTGTGAGCTTTATGCAAACACCCTGCGGCATGAAACTCACTGTGTTCTTTATGGTGTAGTGTACCTGTGTATTTGTTAAGAACATCGGTTGGTGAAATCATCAAAATTCATCATGATAATTGGTTAAAATGAAAATGGCTGCTTGACCCCATGCTGTGTTCTCTCTGTTCATATCGGTGTGTATACTGTAGATTTGTTTTTTTGCTGTTTACTTCCAGACTTCCCGGCGAGGCAACACCTCAGTGTCTGTGGTTAATATTGCGGGACTCGAATGAACTCCCTCAGCATATCTGACCACGGGCGCGATAGCATCTGCAGATAACAACGTTTATTACATACGCTGTGGCCATTCATTCATTACTCCATATTGCTCTGCACAGATGGAAAACATTGTCAATTTAACAAGTGCTCTCTGAGCTGTTTACATCATCGTGGCTGAGTCTGGTGAGCTCACATCACTTCACACCCCTTTGTGTTGCACCTCAGTGCAGTTGGAGGGAGAGAACTGGACTTGGAACATGCTGCCGACCTGTCTGCCTGTTCTGGCACAGCTACACTGATGTGTGTCACTAGGTATGAGCATGCTTTTGTATATGTGTAAGGGGGCGTCTGCAGCTCAGGAGTAATCAGAATCACGAGGTTGCGTGTGAATTGTGTGTGTGAATGGGTGGACATGCGTTGTAAAGCGCTTCGAGCGGCCAGTAGACTGGAAGAGCGAGTCCATTTACCATTTCTGTGCATCTGAATGCAATGATAAACCGCTGAAGATTAGCTCAGGAACCGTTTCCGTGTTTATTGCCAGCTGGAGTGTAACTCACCTTGGGCACCAAGCTCTGGAAGTCAGCAGAGCCGGAGATGCAGTTTCTCCCTGAAAAACCATCACTTGATCGGATACACTGCAGCAACCTCTGGCCCTCCCGGTCCAACTCCTCCACTGGAGCCTTCAGCACCTACAGGAGAGGAGGACATCATGAGAAACGACTTGATACGGCTTAACATGATTCCTTTAGATGTTTCTCGAGTTTGTATCAGACTGTCCGGGCAGCAGCGCTCCCACCTTTTTCTTCAGCTGTGTGTGCTCCTCTATCAACCGACGAGATCCTTCCACATCTGCAGGAAAGTCCTTCTTGGACAGAAGCTCCTGCAAACACACAGTAGAAACTGTTTAATTATGCAGTTCCCTTAATCATTTTAAACTTCCCATATCTCAATCCACCATTCATTCGTCTGCCCATCCGCCCATGCCCCACCTGCAGGTCCTCCAGTCTGGACAACAGGTGAACAGCGTTGGACATGAACTCCTCCAGAGAGACTCTCAGCTCCATCCACTCCTCGTGGTTGTAGTCCAGAGAGCCTTCAAAGTCGTCCGTCAGTTGGGAGGGGTCCACCAGTTTGGCCAGACCCTCTACTGACACCATGCTGGTCTGGTGCACAAGCAGAAATACAAGAGACATATTTGAAAGCATGTTTGTAGCAGTGATGGATCAACCAGATCTATGCCGTTTGTTCCACTGACACATGCAGCTCTGACACTCACAGAAGAGAATTTTTACAGATAAATATTATCTGTATAACAGCATGGTCATTTCTAGAACAAGGCAAGTCTCAGGACGCTTTAAACAAGAAGACTTGATTCTGCTGGCCAGAGGATACTTCTTATTTCAATCCATTTCAGTGGCTCTATACCTTCAGGAGAGTTTTCAGAAGACTATGTCAGTGGTCACACACTTCAGACTCATGAATCAATTTGGACTTCCTGCTGCGAATGACTGGTATTCTTCATCGCGATTAAAGAAAATAGTGATCATCAGAGCGTGGCTGAGTTCAGGAAATAAACTGATTAACAAAAGGCTTACACATGCTCCACTTATATTTAACAGCATGGCTCAGGACCGAGTCCAGTTCAGTTAACAAACTCAAGTGGACAGAGTGGAGAGCAGGGACAATGTGGAGAAGTCTTCAATCAATCAAAATGTCCTTTAATATCTGGTAGTTATCATCAGGACTGATGTTGTTTGAAAAATGTAACATTTTAGCTTCTGAAATGAAGCACTCAAACTGTTTAAACTGTTTAGGCCTCAATCGTCTGAACAAAACTGAATGGTTAACACTTTAGCAAGTTATTGCATATAAAAACATCAATATATTGTTTTTAAAAGTATGGAAGCCCACTAACTGACCTCAAATGAGAACTTTGCACTGCCGAAGTTTGTCTTCTGTTTCTGCCAGAAGTTGTCCGGTTTGATGATGAGCGCCACGCAGATCTCGGCCGGGAAAAACTCCTGCAGCGTCTTCAGAAGGGGCTTGATCAGTTCCCACTTAGAGCCGCGCATGTCGATGATGACAGTGAAACCACGTTTACAGACATCCTCACTGACAGGAGAGACACAAGACAGCAGAGATGTAAATGACCGAAGAGAAGAAAGAGACCACCGAAAAAGACAACGGGGAGGTTAAAAAGAATTCTCACTGGTTCCTCTCGCACTGTTGCATGAGACCAACTATTGAAAGAAACTGAAAATGAACCAGTCAGCAGTACTGATCTACAAGAAAGTAGCGGTCTAAATGTCTTTCATATGGACTATTGGATCAAAATCAACCCCAAATCAAGAACAATTCCTCCCCAAGTCTCAGCTGTATCCTCCAGGCACAGACACTCTGAACACAGGTGTGTGGTGGTGAGATGCATAATTTCCCCATTTTGTAATTAATCACATCAGCGGGGCCTGAGATTTTGTATGTCGGAAAGAAAACCGACGACACGTTTCAAAAGCAGCCTGCGCGAGATCAAACCGCTAGGCACTGAGGGAGACGCTGCGCTGCGGCAGCGCTGCGTTTGACTTGCAGTTCATTAAAAAAACGAAGATGATTCGCATGTTTCATACATTATTCACATCCCCTCATCAAACCGTTCAGTGATAATTCTGCTCGCATGTGGTACAGATCAGATAAGCGTTTGTGCCCCGAGAGCAAGAAAAAGCATTGAAATGCATATTTTCAGATCTGTTTTGAGTCACATTCACGCGCGTAAATAAATACGCCACGGCGACGCCAGAGTGGCCCTCCAGATGGAGATTCGTCTGTGTTTGCTGCATGTTCATTTCTGTGAACATGTGGCACGTATGGCGCACACACCATAAGCCTACATGCGTGTCTGTACATATGCAAACACAAAAAAACGCCATGGGGCGGAACTATTCTAATTACTTGTGGTGTAAAGTTCAAGAAAGTTTAACTGACGGTCACCAAACGCGTAAAAGGACATCACTTGCTGTTCTGGCACCAGTTGTGTTGGCTGGAGCCTAATGGGCCTTAAAAGAGTGAAACTACACTGAAGATCCCCTCACCTCCACTAACACGCAGCTGCTATTAATACAAATTCAACAAAGGCACATCCATTATGAGCTGCCTCGGGGAAGCACAAACTCCACTCGTCACCATGGAAACAGCAGCTCTATTAGCAGGAGGAATCAGAGCGGGGCTGATAGGGATCAAACGATAGAACAGATTTGGGAGAGTTTAGTGTTCTAGTCAGTCAGGTAAATTGGAGTCGCGAGCACAGACTAGATGGGAAACTCCCCCTGTTGTTACATTCAAGGGCACTCTGTCATCTGCGTGTTTAGTCGGCTGATAAAAACCTCCTTTTATCATAGCAAAGGTTTATTTGGCCATTTGTTTTTGATCTTTTTTTTTTTTTTTTCATAACACTGCTCATCAATGTGGGCTTAATGCCTTTTAGCAGGTGAGAAATCCTTGATGTAAAAACGTGCTTGAGTGCACCGCCAAGGAGCTTCTGCTTGTAAGTGGACATTTCCACATTTTAGTTGTCTCCTGCTGGTTTCTGTACTCGTAGCAGCCCCTGCTCTAAAGAAACTAATGCCAGACAAAAAGGTAGAGTTCACCCAGTTCAGTCATTTCAGTAGGAAACGATGCTGTTCTGTTGATTGACCAGACTTCTAGCTGCAGCTGGTATTTCTGTTGACTGAATGTCATCATCATCCGTGTCGGATCTGCTTTCAGGACACTTCACATCAAATCACTTGAAATAGCTTTAGAATTGACCCCAAAAATGGCCTAAACTCTTCAGTCGGACATAATCTGAAGGGTTACCGGGGCTGGTTTGTTACGGATCACTGATCAGTTTTCTCCAGTCCAGCATATCCCTCGTACCATCCTCAGAACGTAATGAGGGGCAGCAGGAATAAATGGACCTGAAGTTAAGTGAGACCGACCCGCCGCTGCCTGCTGCAGACACTGCAGCTTTCATGCTGATGCAAATCAAACGCTGCTCTCAGTCTGCCGGCTGATTGGAGAAGAAAGGAGCGCTTGATTCCACAGTGCGGACGGCGTCGAAGCACTCCACATGCACTCCACCCGAGGCTTCTCTTTGCCAGTCCCATTCACTAAACGTCACTCATCCTACAGGCACAGTTTCTGACTGCTTCCTGTATGTGTGTGCACACTCGCGTGTGTGTGTACGTACCTGGGAACAGTAGAC
Source organism: Diplodus sargus (assembly GCA_903131615.1). Classification (NCBI taxonomy): domain Eukaryota; kingdom Metazoa; phylum Chordata; class Actinopteri; order Spariformes; family Sparidae; genus Diplodus; species Diplodus sargus. The sequence goes on from CAEMYA010000106.1 coordinate 724,492, forward strand.
AGGTAGGTTACCAGCCTTCTCAGGTCTTCCTGTTTTATTCGGTCGTGGTTACTCCTCGCAGGAAATGTCAGGATTGGTCCTCCTCGTTTGTCTCGCCCACCTGTGCATACATATAATAAGACGGAAGTGTTTAATGATGCCATGTATGTAGCGTCTACGTCATAGTACAACTAACAATAGTGGTGGTTTTAACAGCAGTACTAGCAGTAGTAGTTGCACTTGTAGCAATGCTACGTGTAGCAGTGGTAACAGCAGCAGTAGCGGTAGCATAGGGAGAGCTTGTTGCAGTGCTTGTAGTACTTGGAGTAGCCGTCGCCTACTGTTAGCAGTAGCATGTTATAGTTGCACTGCTTGTGCAGCACGGCCACATAAAAGATACAGAAAAAATGAATGTCAGTGATGCGATTCACGTATCGGCCTGAACAATGACAGCAATTCTAATATTTTTGTTATGAACTACATGACATGTAGATTCAAATAAAAAAAACTAAATACAGACCACATAGTCCATGAAGTATAACCATTAAAACACTGTAATTACAGAGCACACGTCACTCCATACTACAACCACTGCCGCTCCATTATCACCAGTTAGACCACATCAGCGTTAATCTGCACATTACTTCACACTAATAGCTTTAATATCTCTGTATCAGTAACATAACTCCCGTCACAGCTACATCATCCAGTAAACACACTTTCCAAGGGCTCCGAAATACAAACTCCCTCCCTCCCTCCCTGTGATAAATTATGTGTGTAGAGATGTTTTGGTTAGATTAATGTAAGAAACACAAACCACACTGTTTATGAAACTGCTACTCAGACATGGAAAATCGGTGTGTCTGTGTGTATGTGTGGGTGCGTGGGTGTGCGCGTGTGTGTGTTTGCACGCACACATACACACAAACACACACGCGCGTGCACGTGAGCGTGCGTGTGATTTGGGCGAGAGCACGCGGCTGTAATCTAAGGAGGGATCTCGATGACAGATTGTCGTTGGCACTGCGTGTTTTACATGCTCTCTGTCTTTGTCTTCCATTCTTTCTCTAGGTCTCGTTCCCATTCTCTCCTTCTAATTCTTAATAACTTGTGCTTACTGTACTCACTGAAATCATCACAAATAATGTATTATTATCTTTATTACAATAATGAAAGAGAGATCTTCCGTATATATATATTGAGTTTGTAAGAAAATACTCCATTCCAATACTGCAGTGTGAGCCTGTAGTACAATATAAACACGTGTTTGTGTTTGCCAACACTTCCAGAACCTTATTCGCTACACTTCATGTTCAGACAGTGAGCATGGTTTGATATGTCCAACTCAAACAGCAGATTAAAACAAATGTTTGTTTGTTTTTTTAACATTTCCACATTCCATTGCCCCAACCGGCCATTTAGAAATCTGACATAACCTACAGTGCAGCTCAACTGGCGTCTCTTGCTTTATGTTATAACAGTCACTGTGCAGTTTGTCCCAAATCAAACCGTCCCTGTCTGGAATCAAAGGTGCTGTGTATACCTCCTCTTAGCACCTGCTCAAACAGCTTTCCCATGAAGGGTAACACATGAGCATGCTTTTAAAAATATTCACTGTTTAACACCTTACAGTGCAACTTTATTACCATATATGGGTCTTTATGGGTGTACCTGGTTCCTAGTGACCAGGTCAGAGCAGACTCTGGACCCGAGTACAGCCTCTTTACATTCAGTCTAATCAAATCTGGGTATGGTCCTCTGGTACTGCCCCGGCCTTGAGTCTGGGTCAAAACGTGTAAAGCCCGAGTTGATTGAGGGTTCTGCTCAGATCTAGTCCAAACTCTTGGCCTCATGAAGGCCTCAGCTGCAGAGCCGTGGATACTAGTAGAGCGATGCATATTTCAAAATAAAAGTGTGAAAACACTTTTTTAAAGTTTTTCTTCCCAATCTGTGCTTGTGTTCTTTTAAATTCACAGCAGCTGTTGTTGTGGCAGAAAATGTAGTATTCAGTATTTCTGGGGGCATGACAGTTTCCTGGTTGGTCAGTTCACCAGGTCATGTGATGTTATATCTTGTTTGTCCAGAGTCAAAATACATCACATGGCCCAGTGTGCATGAGTGCGATGGCCTGCAGAGTGAAACAGTTCACGTGTCGGCCTTCTCTGCTTGTTTTGGCACACGGCGATGCGCAGCGCCTGCCAGAGGGGAGAAGTTCACATAAGTCATGTTCAGGGTGTGAAGGGCCTGTGATGGTTTTCCCTGCCCACTTCCTGTCTCAGGAGTTGTGCAAGTGTTGGTCCACACACCAATGATGTTTTCTGCAGCCCTGAAGGTTTGCATAGCTGTCGCAGTGATATTGACTATGCTGAATGGGGTCACTGCTGGGGGCTCCTCCTAAAGTCCACTGTCGTATCCACTGTTTTGACCTTGTTCAGCTGCAAGCTGTTGTGAATACAGGCCCAGCTGTATGAAGATTTGTCACAGTCTTGGATCAGGCTGTGGACCCTGAGGAGTTTGACAGAGGGGGTCACTAGGGGAGAGAGATCTGGGGCCGTGTTCACAAAACACGCCAAGGCTAAAAGTAGCTTTTCGCTGGCTGAGTTGAGAGAATTTCCTAAAAAAAAGGGGGGGGTTAGTCATTCCTAGCTTTGAGACTTCTACATCTATGATCTAACACTAATTGATATTTCACTTTGGCTCTATAAGTAGGTCCTGAGTCTGAGACAGTTTAGAAGCAGCCCAGGGGACTCCTCAGACACTCGCTGAGATGTGTGAACAGTGAAGTACTCTCTGCTTCCTGCTACATATTCAACGAATGCCATTAATGGAACTTGCTTTGACAAAATCCCTCCATTCAGAACACTATCCATCTATCCATCTATCTATCCATCCATCCATCCATCCAGCTGATCACTGTAGACATAGCTGGTAGGAGCTAAGATATGATCCTTCCCTCTGTCAGATTTTCAGTGCTTCACACGCCCCAGTCCTTCAGGTGAGACTTCTCTGACGGGGACGTGTGTCTCAGACTGCAGCAGACATGTGCTTGGATTGTCTTGGATTGAAGCTTTCTGTGATTTAACGCCAACACCGACTGACACCCACCTGATACGAAGGCAACCTTCTCCTTTAACACAGGAAGAACGTCAGACGCCTTGATGCCTTCAGTCCTCAGTGACCCTGCAGGGAGACAGAGAGAGAGAGACAGTCAGTCAGTGGAGCTTTTAGCATTAATCCCATTATCAGATCAACATTCCTGTGTGGAGGGACACACCCACACACACACACACACACACACACACACACACATCCAGATCTTACTGTACACTTCTACACATCACGGGGGCTTCTGTTCTTTTCTATTTCAGATATTGCAACGATGCTATTGTGAGTGTTTTAACACACTCATATATTGTTGACACCAGTTCACAGGAAGTGTCAGCAGAAACAGTCACTCTTCAGAGTCGCATGTGGAATGTAAATACGCGGTGAAACGAGGTCACGTCATCTTCATTCTTCCATCCTCTGCAGCCGCTTTACATCTCTACGATTTCATTCCCCTCGTCTTGCTCCGTTTCTTTCCCTCTCGGTTCATCTGGTCATCCGTCTGTCATGTTATGAAATCTCTCCCTCTCTCTCTCATTTTGATCAAAGCTCTCTCTACCGGCTCAGCCCTCCCTCTCTCTCTCAGCAGAAAACAGGCCCAAATGTCCACGTCCTGCTGTGTGTGTGTGTGTGCATGTGATACACTGTCCTGACTGTGAAACACACACACACACACACACACACACACACACACACACACACACACACACACACACACACACACACACTCTCTCCCTCTCTCTCACTCAGACACACACAAACACACACACACACACACACACACAGAGGCACACACACATTCCAAGAGCATTCCACAGTGAGAGCGCTAAGTCGGCAAAATCTATCTCAGGACACAGAAAGGGAGAGAGGGAGACGCCAGACCTGACGGGTCACTTCCATGTTTTAAAACGCTGACATCAACACAAACCCCCTTTTATATTCATGAAATACGGAGGGAAAAAAAGCCAGGCTGAGGAGCCCATTGTCATATTCAGTTCCACCATTTCCAGACTGATATTGGTTAGCTGATAGCATCGGATGATATTCAATATACTGGCATCAGCCTACATGTTGTCTGATAGGCGGCGATATGAAAAAGTTTTGTGTAACGGAGAAAAACATGTTCAGGGTATTCTCTGCACTGCCTGACACAATACACAGATTTGGTCGGCTGAGTAACGACACAAGCGATTTACAGTGCAGTCAAGTAGTCTAGAAGTTTCCTGGGCAGCTGGACTCGTGGAGGCTGGAAAAGCTGCACCAGTTAAAATAGAAAAACTCCCTAAAAATGTAACAATAGTTAATCAGTTATTGGTCGACAGCAGTCCCCGTTATCAGTCAGCTTTCAGTAACAGGTTAACAAGTTAGACGAACTGTGGACATTAAGGGGGACGTCCCTCAAATCACCTGATGGTTAAACTGTAAAATATCCTGCTTCTACAACGTATTTCTGTTTGATAACCACCCTTGAGGAACCACTGCAAAACATTTGGGTATGTGCATAACAGACGTATAAGCAATTCGTCAAGATCAGATCGCTCAGCCGCATTCAGAGGGCGTTCACGACACGTGACCAATCAGAGGTGTCCACAATCCAGCAAGTGAGCAATTAGTCACGAGCATTACGTCCTTCAAGGCTGAGGGTCTAATTGATCAGTTTGATGTTGCCTCGTGTAACAGCGTGAAATGGCTGTCAGGAAATTGTTTTAATTCAAAGCTGAAGTACCTGTTGAACTTAGAGATCTGGATGGTATCCTGCTGCAGGTGAAAGCACCACCCACTGTCTGTCCTGAGTCTTAGGGGAAAGATCAGAAAGATTCATTTTCTTCCCTGTTGCGAAGTAAAGAATATATCAGTTGAAGAAAATAGGATGAAAAGTCTTAAACCACTGGTGTAGTAGTTTGAAAAGGCCCAGTGTAAATACTGCAGTGTAGCGGCTTTGAATGTTTCCTCAGGCCTCATTCCTCTCCACTGGGCCTGCTGTGCGTGGATTTTATGTCCAGGCTTCTACTGTTCCATTTGCATTGCTTCCAGCCACATTAGTGACGGCACAGTACAGTTTCAAACTGCATAAAAATGTCAGGTTTTATTTTCATGCACACAGACTAAGAGCTGTGCTGTTTTCAAAGCACAATATGTCAACATTTAAAATCTAATTCAGAAAAAAATAAAGCTCTTTGTTCATGCTGTGACAGATTTGCTGGTCCTATGTATTTTATATCTGTCAGTACTAACTACTAATATATGCATTTGAGGCAAATGAACAATGAAAGTCAAAGGGTGGCTGACAAAAGGTGCTAACACATCAGGCAGCGTTGTGTCACTTCTGTATATTGTATCAAAGTTTGAAATTCCAGTATCATGACACCACTTGTCCATATGTAGTGTGAGTAGGATGATCTATTGACACACACGATAACCACTGATGCAGATGTTACCATGCCATACAGCTCAGAAGAGGTAAGGTACCAAACAAGCACCAAAGCTCTCCCACAAACTTTAAAGCAACATTATGTAGAAATATTTGTGACACCACTGTGGTTAATACAAATCCCAGGTGTGTAACAGTTTGTCAGACGTTATGTAGATGCTGACTACAAACAAAACTCAGTATGTCATAACTAAGGGTGTCACGATTTCGATCTCGAACTCGAAAAATGGAATCGCCGATGCTGCCACGCCCCCATGTCATGTCCGGTCGGCTTGCCACTGGATTTCCAGTGAGTTATGTTGACAACGTTCGCGTTGTCGACAAAAGAGCCACAGTTTGCAAGCTCTGCTATGTGCGCGCACCATATTATTCCACTGGCAGCAAGACTAACATGGCAGGGCATCTCCGCAGGCACCACAAAAACATAGATTTCACTACTCTTCCATCTTCAGTTAGAATTTTAAAAAAAATGAATTGAGGATTTGGAGAATCGGGACATCCCTAGTCATAACACACATAGATGTAAACATGTATGTAACGCTGTGGGCCTACCCTCTCACTGAACTCACACAGTGCAGAAACAAGAGACAGAGACACCATTCACCCTGTCACCAGACTCAGAACCATCAACATTGATTGTGAGGCTGTTATTTTCATTTTTTATTTCAAAAATGTTTGGCTACATAATGTTGCTTTGAGTAACAGCGTCAAAATACATTTTTAAATATGTTTTTTCATGTAAACTCTCCCAGTGTGTATCTTCTCTAACATAATAAACTAAACTGTCATGGTCCTGAAACAAAACATATCTGTTTAATTTGATGACAATAATTAGACCACCAATAATGAGAGGAAATAAGTTCAATCTGCTGACAGAAGTTGATCCTTCACTTCGCAGGGTAGTTTTATGTATTTATGTTGTGTGTATGTATGGATAAAGTGGTACAACTAAAAAAAATGTCATATTTATGACACACCCTTAACATTAATCTAATCGGGGTTCTATGTCACTGACCTTGTCATGCAATTCCCACAGATGCTCTGTGATCAAGTGCCCCGCCCCTCTCTTTGACATCACACCCATGTGATTTCATCCACATGACATCCAAGCTTAACTAATACTAAAAGTCCTCTTGACTACATTTTGTTATGAAAAGAAAATGACACTTGAGCTAAGGTGTCCTACATTACTCAGTGTCCAAGGTTACCCAGATTCACCTGATGCTTCCTTTCTCTCTGTTTAAGCACTCAGTTCAGACCCAAACCACCAAACCAGCCTCCGGAGTGTCCAAATGTTGCTTTGCTGTTCCAGAGGTTCTCATCATTTGAAATGTCAGTGTAGTCAAATTCACAGTGCAACTGCTGTCATTAACACGCATTTATGATCACATTGTTGGATGTCATCATGACCACTAAATAATGATTGTTGAAGCTGGCTGTTGACGTTGGCTGTGATTTAGTGCTGTTGTATCTGCAGAGAGGACAAGTCGAGTGTTTTTACTGTGGACAGACAGCTCTAAAAGAATGTCCCGGGAAGACGAATGTGACACATTAATTGGATAAAACAGCCTTTCTAAGCTTTATCTACGACCTAATCTGCCAAACAATATGAATTTTTAATAGTAGCCCTTAAATCAAAATCAACCTCAACTGTTCCCTTGGACTGGCAATGTTAATGAATGGATCTGAGGAAACACAACAAGCGGTCTCTGTCTAGCTTGCGGTTTCATTTAACAGACAATTTCCCGATGTTCCTCCCTGGGAGACACAGCTGGATGGCTGAGGACCGGAGGTGAGGTCAGGCCACAACACATGAGTCTGTATCTGTCAGGGTTTATATTAAAATTGAAATGATTTGCATACGGACGAAGCACACTTTGTGTTCCAGGAAATGAAGGAGAGAACAGAGTGGGTGTTGCCAACATCAGCAGCTTTTTGTACAACAGCATAATTTATACAGGCGAGGACGAGGAAGTAAGTGTGTGTGTGTGTGTGTGTGTGTGTGTGTGTGTGTGTGTGTGTGTGTGTGTGTGTGTGTGTGTGCGTTTGTCCAGAGACAAGACTGACAGCTTCCTGTGTGTGTTGGAATGACAAAAGCCGTTTCCTCTCAACAGTAATGGACTAATGAGTCTCACTCAGTCACCGCCCCATCCACACACACACACAGACACACACACAGACACACACACACAGACACACACACACAGACACACACACACACACACTTGTCTCTCAGAGAGCATTCATTTTTTTTCCATTTTGGTTGGGGGGATAAATGTTGCTC
>CAEMYA010000106.1:736638-756416 GCA_903131615.1 Diplodus sargus
CAACCAATCACACCAACAGGAGGAGAGCCCTGCCGCCAGTGCAGCCAGCTGATGGATCAAACGTTTGCCGAAACCAGTCGGAAGAAGACTGACAACATCTTTTCCATGGAGAAAAGCCTTCAATGCAGTTCTTTAGTCTACCTTCAATGAATCACCCTCCAGTTCAGATATGACTGATGCCATAGAGGCAGCTATGCTAACCTCTTAAAGAGACGCCATTGTTGTTTTCTTAATCATGGATGAGAGAAACCCCAACCCATAGCTCCCAGCGGGTCCTCATACAATGCTGATTTGTGATCAGGTGATCAGTGGTCACAGGGATCTTTAATCGCGTACTTATTTCATCCTTCAACTGATACAGATTTCATTCCTGCTGCCAGTGATGCAACTGTTACCGCTCACACTCGTAGCTTTAATGCTATGTTTGAAACTACAGTTTCAGCAGCCAGAGTCTTGAATGTAGATAGAGTTCACTAGACACACATGCACACACTTAGATGTCTTCTTCCATTAGTGTACCAATAGTTAGCAGATGTTCCAGTTGGTTTCTGGATGACGTCAGCCTCGCACACACACACACACACACACACACACACACACACACACAGAGGGTGCACTGCCTGATTCCAGGTCAGCATGGCGGCATAGATGAAGACTGTGAAACCATTCAGGTTCTCCTCTGTCTGAGGATTTGACTTTTTTTGGTTGCAAGTCTATAAAGTCTATCCAGCCTGTGTGTGAATGTGTGTGTAGAGTCAATTCAACTGCCCCAAGTTATTCAGACGGCTGTGTTTAACAGCCATATGCTGCTGTAATCACTGCTGTGTCGCTACTGTACAAACATACGCTGGATATGTGTATATGCGGTGAACATCACTGATGGGGAAAACACATGCCGGATCAAAAGTGTGTCTGAGAGAGAGGGAGGCAGAGACAGGGAGAGAGGGATGAAAGGATAGTCAACATGTTCTCTCTGTTTGTCCCTTCTCCTCTCCTGTGGGAGCCCGCAGAGGCGCTGTGTATTATACTTTGTGTTTAATCTTGATGTGACAGCCTCGGCTTTCCTTGCAATCACAAGAACATGAAATGAAACAAATCAAGCGGCGTCGGTCAGGACACCGTCGTTATCAGAGCGGAGCAGGCGCCTGTGATGTGAATCTGATCACAATAGAAAGAAGGCTAATTTGCATCGTATAAACACAGCCACTCGTAAACACCTGCCACTTCAACTTTGGTTACGTTCTCTCGCCGAATACGTCTAACAAGCACTTCAAGAAGGATGATTATACTCCGGTGCCTGAACTCCGAAGCACTGTCTTCATCTCAGATGCGTCAGGGTTTCAAGTAAGTCGACATGAGCTCATCAGATGCTGTTTCCTCAGTTAGAATAACACCTGAGGTAGGACAGGAATGTCATCTGTATGTGCTGAACACAGAAAACTGAAACTGAAACAGTTGTGCCAACTCTTCAACCATCATAATTCTTTTTCCAGGTGAAAAACTTAATTTGACGGTGCACCAGCCATTTTGTTGTTTTTTTTTACATTATATAACAAGTCCCCTGCTACTTCTACTTGTTTAGGAGAATGCTGCAACTCTGTTACTTTGTTGCTGTGAAGCTCTAGAAAAGTTTTGTCAACTACAAGACTTTACCCGACTGTCTACTGGTGTGAGGATGAAATGATGAAGGCTGAAAGTTCATTTTTGGTGAACTGCTTTAAATTTGAATTTCTGCCTAAATTCTCAAAGTCTCTTGCACCGCTTGGTTCGACCACCAGTGTGTGGCCAAACTGCAGACCTCCTGTGAACTGACTCGGTTTTATTCCAGGAGGCTTGAAGTTCATGTTTCATGTAGTCATGTTTTTCTCTTAGTGATGAAACACGTGTTCTTCTCCCTGCGTTTTAAACTGACATACCACTAAAATGTGCAGAAACAGTTTCCACATTAACTTAATTGAGTCAACTTTTGCCAACATAAGCAATGTTGATAATTTTTCACAATAAGGGCCCGCTGCAGCCTTTCTTTTACCCTAGAACTAATTTGTTATAAAGTACATTTAGGAAGTGCTGAGATAATGTAAACACCAGCTCTTTGCATCAGAGTTATTTTATAGCATATAATCATCCTGGAGCTCCTGCTTTTACAAAACTGCATGAGTGACTGCTGGGAGAGGCTGATAAGGGAGACAATATGATGCACAGCTGTAGTGCTGAATGAACTAATGATTTTTTAAAATGACTCGTAAACAGTGTTTCCCAAAGAATACAGTTTACTTTATTTAAAGTCAGACTTGTCTTAAAGCAGGGAACACACAACTCTATACTTACATCTGGCAATGGACAAGTTTTCTGCTTTAATGTATCATTAAGTTATATGTTTAGTGAACAGTGGGCTTAATTTGATATCAGGATATTGTCCTGCCTAAATATCACCATACATGGTATTATCATCATCGGGGTGGTGATCTTAATATGAAATTATAGTATTTTATCTATATTATATGCTCATACGCTTTCATATAACAAAACAATATCAAATAGGGGCTTTTTTGTGTAGAAATGTAATGTATAATATGTTAAGGGCAGCTAGTCAAGGATATCGTGGAAAAAAAGCTTAGGATGACAAATATTTGACAGTATGTAATAACAGCCCAAGCAGAGAACAATGCAGAGCTTCAGCCAAACACCACTCTAACTCATCGTCAGTTTCCTGTAAACGTGAACGTGAGTCAGAGTGAAAGTGAGAGTGAGAGTGTGTATGTGTGTGTCTGTGTGTGCGTGTGTGTGTGTGTGCGTGTCTGTGTGTGCGTGCATGTGCTCTCCCTCGTAGTTTTGAATAACGCTCGCTTTAACGGCTTTATGCAAAACTTGACTGCCGTGGGTCCGTAAGGGACCGTAACATGTGTCACACTGGTTCACACGCACCCACTCAGGTCATGTGTGTGCCTAAATGTCTTCCGAAAGGCAACAGGTGAGGCCGTCTGCACCCTAGCAACAGCTGCCCCCCCCGACAACCGGCTGCCGAGCCTCATGTGTTACCACGGAGACAGTGGCGGAGATCACATCTAATGTTTCGTATCTTACATGTTCGAAGGACTCAAAGTGACGCTGTGAAGTATTCTTGGTTTAATGGCTGCGGAGGCTTAAATCCACCAAGCTTCAGCTGGGCTGTTATTATCCGTTCATCAATCAATGACGTTGGCGTGGGCTACAACAGCCCGATCAAAGCGACACTTGTCGCCCAGTCACGTCAGCATGTGTTAACTGTCAGTATTGGATTGCATCAGCTGCTTGTATCTATTACTACATTTGTGCCTGAGTCCTTATAAAGGCTCTCACAGTATAGCGTTGAATTTCAAAACAGCCATTAGTAATGTGTAAAGTCTTTACCGAGGAACATCTGTGGAGAGCACTCAATGTAAATATGGAGGCCAGAGCTGCAAAACTACCATTAAAATCCTCTTTAAAGGAGCAAATGTTAAACACGTTGGGGTCCTGCTTCGCTGCGAACAAGCTTTGCCCCATTTTTGCCCCATTTTTGCCTGTTACTAACATGCAGTGTATATCTGGATATTGATAAATGTGACGCAGCTCAATTGGAAATTTCAGCTCCACTTGATCCACTATCGGAGGCAAAAGCTACAGGCCCTCAGCAAAGGAACAATACTGTAAAGCTGATTTTATACAACAGCAGCAGCAATACGCTGGATTCATGGTTGGTGTGTACAGGAGTCCTGCCATTGATATCTATGTTGTAGGTTTGGATTTATAATTAAAGCATCACACCAAATAACTTCTAGATGTGACAGAACTAGGGCAACTGTGGCTCAGGGGTAGAGCCAGCGTGTTGTTATCGGAAGGTCGCTGGTTCGATTCCCCCTGCTCTGCATGTTGAAGTGTCATTGGGCAAGATACTGATCCCCAAACTGCTCCTGATGGGCTGGTCGGCACCTTGCATGGCAGCCAGCGCCATCAACGTATGATATTGTTGTTATGATGTGAATTATGTAATCAGGTGTCGCTATTGTAATTAGCACCAAATGTTATTAGTAGGAACCTACTTTTGTGCGGGCAGTTGTGCCCAGTAGTATTTATGAATTACTGTAAGTCGCTTTGGACAAAAAAGCATCTGCTAAATGCTCTAAAACGTAAAACTACATTAAAGGTTCTATTTGTAAGAAAAGTTGATTTGTGAGTCTTATTCCCAGCTCGTCAAAAACTGACACTTTGGGATTGTAGGACGGGTCGCAGCAGCAGCAGCAGAGGTCTGCAGCGCAATCGTTTGGTCAGTGCAAAGGAGAAAACTACTGCCAGTCATTCTTTAACTTCCTTAATGTGTCGATGTGTCCTCCCGACAAACTCCGCCGGCATCACAAACATGTGGGGTGAGGCAGCCAACACAACAGGAGCAGCCACTCACAGCTGCTGCAGGCCCCACGTGGCACATGTTATATTAGTGAGGAGGTGTGTAGTCTGTGGCCTGTAGTGTAACCTACACATGCCCCCTAAAGCACAAGTTTAAATCTAGCCTTACTCTGGCCCTGGACACCATATAATTGTTGACTAGTCTGTCAGCCTCCCCTGGTTTATCTGCATGTTGAAATCATGGACTGAGTTGAGATGATACCAGCGATCAGATATTATTGATCAGATAATACGTCAGGTACAGATCACATACAGCATGCACACACTATCTAACTCTACACTGTGTGCATTCAAGCTGGGCACAGACCAGCAGACTGGCCTTCACTGTCATCCACAGATGTTTTAGTCCCACAGACAGAGAGAAAGGGGAGCGCACACCGAACAACTGAGCAGAAGCAACGGACGACACACATGGTCAACCAATTGAGTTCTGTTGCTAGGCAAGCTTTTCACATCCCCCAGTTTTTTTCGCTGAAACAGAAATGAATATCCATTGTTAATACGTTTGGTTTGTCTGTTCATTCAGGCTTCAAATTGCATAGAAAAGCCAAAGAAGTGGGGGCGATGAACAAGAGGCGGCGAGAGCTGACGGTGAGCTGAACTTCAGCCGAGCTGCGTCTCCGTGTCGCTCGAGGCTACCCCGCAGTCTGTCTGGAAGCAGACGCCTATGTTTACTTCCGGGTTTTCTCACTGGGATTTGCAGTCTTGAGGTCTGACCAACATGCTGGCCACATTTCCTTCCTGGTGCAAAACATTTGCAAAGCCAATTACTTGAACACTTTTCGAAAAAACCTGCACTGCACCCAGGTTCACAGCCGGCGCCTCTCTTCTTCTGTACTTTTTCTGGCCCATCGCTGTTTGTGTGTTGATCAGCAGAATATCTTGCAACTGTCAGCATGACGGTGTTATTGCATCACACAGGTTATTATGTGCGAGTCTCAAGGCAGGCTCCATCCTTCAACAACTTGTCAAAAGCTCCACGGCGATGCCATTAAACCTGGAGTATAAGTCATGGCACTCACTCGCAGCATACTGCGCCGCTCCTCTGTCAGCGCGCTGTTTTTCTCTGGCTGGTTTCACATTCAAAAGGAGCAACAGGTTATCTGATAACAACAACAGCAGGACCTCTGTTTACGATACCTCCACGTTTAGTTCAGCAAGTTAACCTTCAGGCGTGATCGCCACTTTAACGACTTAAATTACCAGAAGTAAACATGCTAAAGTTAGGCCATAATTATGTATGACTTCAGTGTCTAGCTAAACTATACTATACACACTCTACTATAAAATGACCGAGCCAAAAGCCGTAAAGTTAGAGTTGGAATAGTTAGTAACTAAAGTGGGCCTGTGAGGGCGGACCAGTGAGCAGATGAGTCTCCGTGTTCGCTGTGATTTAATGTCCCCGACAGCCTGAGTAGTCTCATCTAGACACTTGTGAGCAACAGCTTTTTAAGACATGTTGAACCACTTTATAAATCTCTGCGGGGCATTAACTGATGCGCTTTATGTCGTAGAAAAAAAAAGCCTGAAAATATCTGGAGTTGATGTTAACCACTTCAGACATCTAACCAAAAACTCAGTCAAAGAAAAAAAACTGTCTTTGAGACGGGGGAGCCCGAAGTGCAAAGGGTTCTGGCATTACTGTGCTGTGAAACGTCTGTAAGAAAGCTGCTGAACCTCTTCAGGTTTCATCAGCACCACAGACACGACTGCTGCTGTTACCGTGTATATCTGAATAGACTCAATTCTCCTTCATGCAGTGTTTATGGGGATGGCTTCATGGATAATAAAGGGGAAATTGATATCAGATTATGTCAGTATCAGCAAATATGCACACTGTAGTTTCATGGTGGAAAAACTAGTGAAAAACAGTCCAACACCGGGCAGCACAAGTGGAAGATTTGGTGCATGTGGGCACACACACCTGCCCACTCCAGTCTTAGAAAAACTCCCACTTGTGCCGGTCCAAACCGCTTTCAGTCTCCAGTAAAAGAGTAGAACTTGTTGGTAGTGTCTCCCACATACTTCCTACATTTTACATGCGGACTCACAAACAATATCTCCTGCAGCGCTTGTGACAAAGACGTATGTGATGCTAGCAAGAAATCTGTTGGTCTTTACGCCTCAGATTTTCTGTGGATGCCCAGAAAATAATGCTTTTACAGACTATGTGTTAACTGATGATACCAGTAGTCTACACTGATGCAGCAGATGCGCTGCTTCTAATCGGCCCCACATGTTCAGACTCTCCACTGGTTGTTAACACGCCGTCTCTGGTCTTTTTGCCAGCCCGTTCTGCTGAAGCATCAAACTGGAGGCCGGCGATGTAAGTCATTCTTCTGGAAAAGAAGCGGCAACATCACCCGGACAGATTTCAGCGATTTGATCTCCTGACTGCTGAGTGACTGACCCGACGCGCTCAGTCCAGCTTCTATCGGCAGTAAGCCGTCGTGTCAAGTATGGGCTGCATCAGACCGAGCATGAATAATACATTTCTGTCTCATTATTTTACCATACTACCTGCATATATTCCTTAACACTGCAGGCTGAATATGTTTCCTATCTGGATCCCTAACACTGACACACACACACACACACACACACACACACACACACACACACACACACACACACACACACACACACACACACACACACACATAAACACAAACACACACACACAGACAGACGGAAAGAGAGAGCATGTAATAGTGAAGTGCTTGCCAGGCATCACACTCAGGTCACACTCACAGCAGATGATGCATACTCTATAGGTGAGCTTCTTCTCATAAAGGGACAATGGCAGGAAACAAAATATATACAATGCAATTATTAGATAGACAACTCTCTCTTTCTCTCTCTCTCTCTCTCTCTCTTTCTCTCTCTCTCTTTCTCTCTCTCTCTCTCTCTGTAAAGTCAGTTTAACTACTTACTCCTCATTTCTGGATAATTGACTCACTATGAGACTCTCCCTGCTGTTTCCACCACGATAACAATGAGCTTTTCCTCCTATTATAGACTCAAGGCTGCTGCACACACACACACACACGTGTACACAGTTTTGCTGAAGGCCTTGAATACAAGAAACTCACACCTACTAAGGAACTGGTTACCTGCGTGCGTGTGCTCACATGTAAACATGTATCTATATATACTATATGGGTGTGTGCGTCTCTCCCTGCCTTTCTCTTGTCCATCTCCACCATCTGACTCATTCAGCGCAGGCCAATCAAATCAAAGCTTCGGTTTGAGGGTGATGACATCATTCGTGCTGCGTTCCAACCACATGGAGAGATGCCATCTGGAGGGTGCTGACTCAGCACAACACACACTCACAAGTACAGCAGAATCTTTTTCGTATTGTAGGCTGGGATCAAACGGCAGTGGTCTCAGTGAAAGCTGACTGAGGGATGTAGAACCCTGACTCTGACTCTGAGGGGGGAGTTTGCCCAAATTACTGAAAAAAAAAAATACATTTCTTACTTTCCTCTAATGGTAACTTGTAGATTGGATGACACTTCATTCCAGGTGCTTACAGCAAGTATTAATTACATAAATCTGTTTCCAGAAACAGAAACATTACATTTACTCTTTAAGCCACTGACATGTGAGCAGTTATCATAGGGGGATCTGTGGGTTATCCTGACCGATAACAACAGACATTGTCTCTGAAAATATATGCTCTTGAATGATCTAACAGCTATAAATACCATGTGCAAAATTGTATTCACATGCAATTCATTTGGTTTAACCTAACACAACTTTTCCAAAAAACTGAACAATTACAACTCCAACTGTTGCCATTGCTAAATACCACCAGGGGTGATAAATCACAAATCACACTTCTGTGCTCCCAAATATCAGTTTTCATTTTCCTTGATTTCTAAAAATCAGTATCAGCGCCGGCCCATGAAAAAGCCATATCAGTCGACCCTTCATATTTACTGTGTTTCCATCATCAGTTCGGGGGGCACGTTCACCATAACCCACTTCATCAGTGGTATTGGTAATCAGTACTTCAAAACAGGCCGTAAATTGGAACTACAGTTACAATCAGCGAGCATGACGTGATGTTTAGGAGATGAGTCAGCCTCCATTTCAAACCAAACATGACATAATGCATTTCCACTGGCTGGCTGTCCCACTCCCCAGGCCACATATACTATTGGCACTAAATTACACGCATGTGCGAGGTAAATCCAATCCAAACAAATCCAAGAGATGACCTCCACACAGAGCATCGCTGCGGTACAGTGTGCCATGGGAGTCATGGGAGCCAGAAGCTGAAAACATTTATGTTGTTGATTGCTGTCGATGAGGTGATCAGGTTTTATAAACAAGTGCTGTAGAATATACACATTTAGTTTTGAATTTAAACAATACAATGATTTGGCTTTCAAAAAAAAACAAAGAAAACCTACAGAAGAAAACGACATGCATTACGGAACGACCACCAGTGGAACAGAGGTTGGCCAGGACATCTGGTCTACACTATTGGGTGCTAGTATGGATCACATGCAAAGACCCAACGTTCTCCACCTCTGACGGTTTGCATTTGTTGGTTGGGTTGGGTTAGGTTGGGTTGGGTTGGGTTGGGTTAGGTTGGGTTGTGTTGAGGCATGAGGAGTGAGTGGTAAGCGTTAGGGTTAATAACATGTCTATTTCAAAAACAGGTCCTAGGTATAAAGTGGGAATATTTGCACATGATCCATCATGTATTTTGCTTTTTTATTACATTTCAAGTTGATGGAAGTATCATCTGCTAACCGTAGGTCTAGCCAGTGGCTCAAGGCTTCATGAAGTAAATATCAAGCCATGTAAAAGTCATTAAAGTTCCAAAAACCACGTCAATGTCCTGTTTCACCCATAGAAGTAACCTGCTGGACTGTGTGGTTATTTGGCTGATACAGAGAGTCGCCCATTCATCGCATTGCACACACACACACACACACACACACACACACACACACACACACACACACACACACACACACACACACACACACACACACACTGCTGAAACACTTTCACACACACATGAACATGATTAACCAGAGGTCAGAGGTCAAAAGGAAGCCTAAGATGCCTTCCACAAGGAAAGACAGAGCTACAGACAGAGAGAGACCAAATGTTAAAACATGGAACACGTGTTTCAGCTATCAGATGAGTCTCCCGCTCTCTGTCTATCTCTCTCTCTCCCTCTCTATCTATCTGAGTCTCTCTCTCTCTCTCTCTCTCTGTCTCTCTCTCTCTCTCTGAGTCTCTCTCTCCCTCTCTCTCTCTCTCTCTCTGTCTCTGGATCAGTTTTCAGTCTCCAGACAGCAGCTGTCTGTAGAGAGGAAAAAGTTAGACCGAGTGGTCAGACATGGAATGTGTGAGTGTGTGTGTGAGTGTGTGTGTGAGGAGCCTGGTGACAGTTAGGTACTTAGAGGCGCCGCATTCACTGCAACAACAAACACATTTCTAATCTGTGACTTACATCACAAACAGTATGATGAGCACGATTTATAAGCATCATTGACTATACAGAATCATCATTTGTTATGAATGGATATCGGGCAGCGAGGGTTCTTCAAGTGAAAGTCCTTCTCATATACAATTCGAGGCCACTGCAGTAGTGTTTCAACTCTTAGATGGACGGAAAACTCGCCTGGTAGAATCATCAGTAGAACAATTCATTGAAATAAATCTGCCACATTAAAGAAAAGAAACAAGACTTTGTAGGCTACAACTACAAGTCCCAGGGAGGACAGCTTGTACGAGACTGACGAACACACACAGCTTCACATTCTGTCTCTAAGCTACTAATCCTGGGTTCATGTCATGTATGTTACTGTAATTACCAACCTTCTACTTGTAAATGTCATGTCACATCATGATTACGAGTAGGACACAAAACAGTCAGAGGTTCAACGTAATTACACCTAAATTTAACGGACTTGTCAATGAGCAGTATTTTTAAAGCAACCAGCTCTACAATTACACAACTGTCTTTGAGCTGTGACATTGGCAGTCACGATTTAAACATGGGACTCTTTATTATCTAGACCAAATTTTTGATTAAATCTATTCAACAACTACAGCTGCGCTTTGTCTCTGATGGTTGCGTTCTGCACTCAAAACCCTTTTTCCTTATGACCGCTGAGGATCGTGGGTACTGTGGTAATGTAATGTGTACGTCCTTGTATCAATCAAGTGGCAACCTCCGGCACTGAAAAAATGAAGCCACACATGAAGCTCCACAAGCCCAAGCCCTCATGAACAGCACCAGGCTGAGAAGACGATTGTACACAGTGGCCAAACTGTGTAATTACAACGTCACATGATGCACTGGGGCACAAAGAAGCCTTATCCTACAAGCTAAAATTGTGAAAGAAGCAGCTTGATTTTTGTGAGCATCACAATCCCAGTGAAATGACCTGTTTCACTGTCATGGTTTGGTCCAGTTGGTCCAATATTAGTTGGAAAGTCAGGGAGAGCCACACGAGGAAATCATTGTATCCCTATTCAAGATAGTCAGGTGCCAAACTGTAAGTTTGTTGCTTGACCGGCAGAAATCTCCATTGCACACGCTGCACTGTGCGTGAAATCCTGATAAGTGCATACCCAGAAAGTCGAACCTTTTTGGCTAACATAAGCGTATGTATAGCTGTAACCGTATGGGGAATTGCTTTTTTTGCTTCTATTATTCCTTTGAAAAAGACATAATTAAGGCCACGGCTCACTTGAGTGACTAGCTGCTCACTGTCGAGCTAGCTGTCAGCCGCTCGGCTTCATTCTGCTCCCGTCAGCTCCACCCTCGCTCCACACCTTTGTCATTTCTGACAGCGAGTTACATGGAGCCCTGCACAGCCAAGATAGGGGCGTTCGGAGCCACCACACTGAGATCCACAACGTCTCTTCTGATGACGTCAGTCAGCACGTTGACATGACCACAATAATCCAATAACTGGGAATAATCAGGTTATGATAATTATCTGATTTGACCTGTTTACATGCACTTTAGTAATGCGATAATGGTGAAACAGGTTTACACGATTCAGTCAATTAGTTGGAATTCTTTCAGAGTACATGAAGTCAAACTGTTTCAACGCTTCCTTGTTAAACATCTTGTCAACATGACGACGTCTCCACCAGTCAGGACTGTCCTTACGTGCCCAACATGCAAAATGATGCTCTCCTTCTTCGCGGGCAGAAAACTACGAGTGTTTATGTCAGCTGCTTTTATCTGATAAAGCATATTGCATTATGCTGTTTACATGAACACTTGAATAATCTGGTAACTCCATAAAATCAGATAATCAGATTTATTAGTGTGCATGTTAACATGCTCACTGAGTCTACATCAGTATTTTACACAGTCTCTGCTTGTGTAAATACATGCAGCCCATGGATTTCATCCTGTCTATGTTCCAATCCTAAAGCTGGCAATCAGCACATTATATTGCGTTTTTAAAATGAATATTGTCAGCCCAACAGGTGTTAGTGAAGCACAGGACTCTGTGTTGACATATCAGTTCTTCATGACATAGTCAAAACCTGTGTGAGTGGATTTAATGAAAGTCAATAAGACACTTGATGTAAGTAGTTTTGGAGATGTGAAGCGGCAGTTGGAACGTGAATGATCCTAACCATGCATGTTAGCTGTGCCTTCAGGGTACTGACATACATTAGAAACAACAGACCCCAACCCGATGCATCAGCGCTCGCCGTTAAAGAGACGGCGAGGCAGAGTTTGGCAGACTGTCAGCGGTCAGGACGAACAGGCTTCCCTTTTCTGTCCAAGTCCTGCCTCAGTAATAAAGTGCTTTAATTCTCTAACGAACGCTGGATGAGCATCATGCAGCAGACAGTGAGACTAAAGTCTCAGATCGGAGATGTAAAGCACAGAAGATCAGTTGATAATTGTACCCTGAACTGAGGAGTATTAGGATTAATGTTTCCACTCTTGTTCTCTCTCTTCTATTAATACTCTTCAGTAAGCCAGGTTCTGCTCGCTCAATTACAGTCTGACACGAATGTTCCTGTGCTTATGTGTGTGTGTGTGTGTGTGTGTGTGTATGCGTGCGTGTGTGTGTGTGTGCACGTGTGTGTGCAGCATCTCTGAGGATGAATGAGTTTTAATTAGCGTGTGGTTCAAAGACAGAAAGATAAAAGCAATGCCAGGAGAAGGTAGGAGCGCTACCAAAAAGGATTTATGGATGGAAATGTAAAAAATGAATAAAACAAATGACCACAATAAAACAACAGCTCCGAGAAAGTAACACAAAGAAAGAAAGAATAAAAGAAGTGTTGGGAAATCACTCCCAGCTGTTTCATTCATTGTCTGCATGGAAACTATGAACAGAACTCTGAAAATGAATGAAATTCAGGATTCCAATACACAACTGCAGCGGGACTCTCCTGCAGAGAGCTACTTGTGGTTACACTGGAGTGTTCTCCAACTGTCTGTGACACACACACACACACACACACACACACACACACACACACACACACACACACACACACACCAACAACCTATGCCAAACCGCAGCATACTAAATCTTCATATGCCTGCGAGGTTCAAGGTTTTAGGCTGAAGTTAAACTGAGGACGAGCCGTCGGTAATTTAAAGGTATGGTTCAGATTTTACGGCAGAAGATAGAGTGAGAGCAGCTTGTATTACCACTATTCATATCAATCTGTGGATATCACTCTTTTCTGGTGGGACTTTTATGTGCCGAGACTTGCAATCTAGTGACTGGTCAGAACCAAATGAGTCACACCCGACCACGACATGACAAAAACATTTACAGCCAAAAGATAAAAATAACTCTCAACAACACAGTGCAAAAGCTCCTTGTTGCTTCATTCTCCTGTCAGTCCTTTAATCAAGGGCGTCACTTTGTGTTGAAAAGTGGTGGGGACATAACGGCCCAGATGAAAAGACATTTTCAAAACGTTCTTTAACGTATGTGATTTTAGACAATGGAATGGGGGGATCGTATGATGTCAGAGTGGATAATTA
Source organism: Diplodus sargus (assembly GCA_903131615.1). Taxonomy (NCBI): domain Eukaryota; kingdom Metazoa; phylum Chordata; class Actinopteri; order Spariformes; family Sparidae; genus Diplodus; species Diplodus sargus. The sequence goes on from CAEMYA010000106.1 coordinate 750,074, forward strand.
CAGCGGGACACTCAACTCAGTCATACCCAAGTGCTGAATACATGAGAAACAGACGTCACGAAAACTTCTTTAATGTTAGAGCAACAAAGACTTCAACCAAGTTCAACCAATCATGACTCAGAGTTTAAGAATGAGCTTTGAATATTGATATGAGAGGGGAGTCAAATTTTCAAGGTATTTTTTCAGAACCTTTTAAACATTCTTTTCTTCTTGAACAGTGATGGGGATAAAGTCATCCATTACAGAAAGTGGGTGGAACAAGTCACCCGCATCACCAGCTATGCCTTTAATTGGGAACATTCAGTTGTATTTGCAGACAAAAGTGAACTTTGGATATTGACGGAGAACTATCGGCTCATCTGAAGCAGCGAACCAAAAAGAGCAAAGAGCTGATCCTCAGAGGTTAAGCTGTAAGAGTTTGCCCTGGTTGTTATTCCATCTAGCATTTTGATTAACATAGTCTTGTATTGGAGCTTAAAATTTAGAGATGTACCAATACCATTTTCCCTTCTGATCATTGACTGTAAAAATGGTGAACACAGCCACTGTGACGTGGTCATGAGGTCCTGAGGAGTCAGACTGAAGCCCATGGTGGGTGGTGCTGGCAGTCGCCATCTTGGCAGTCCATGATGCCAAAGTCACAACTAATTAAAAATGGGCAAAGATGTGGAGTGTGGTTGGAACTGAAGCGAACCTAGTTAGTTAAACAGCCTAATGAGCTACCATGCTAGCTATGGCTAACAAGCCACCTTAACAATCCTATCCTAACAAGAGTTAATTTCATGTGTGTCTATTCAAGTTACTCATGTGAGCTTGACCGTGGGTTTATGTTCCGGAAACAATCAGAATACCTTACAGTACACTGGCCCCAGGATGGCAAGCAACAACCGACACCAAGGGTGTGTGTCTGAATTCTGCCACTGACCAAAGTTAGCCCTCACCGGATTCTCTTCCTGTTTCTTTTCACTTATCTTCCTGTGTATTTTCTTTTTCCCCCATCCCCTCTCTGTATGTAATAAGGAACATAAATTACATTTCCAGTCAATTAAGCAAGCACATAAGAAAGAATTACACTACTACTACTACATCACAGCTCCCAAAAGTAAAGCAAAAAACTGGTGCTCTCCTCGACGGGTGTTTCTCTGGGTTCTGGGACCACTAACAGGGTCACTTATCAGTCCAAACCTCAGCCCTCCTACAGTTGTCATGACCACGGAAACAAGCTACAGAGACCAAAACCGTTTTCTGTACCAGACTGTCAGCATGTTTATTTCTGCTGGGAAGTTGGACACTTTAACACTGGGTCTTATGGGGATTGACTCACTTTTGAAGCCAGCTTCGAGAGGCCATTAGAATCTGTACTCTAACCCTGTGTGGGTTAGGAGTCTCTTGCAGTTTATGAATATTGGTTACTTGTGCAGGAAAAAAATCTGTCAAACTGTCACAGGGTCCCATTTTTTTATAAAATGATTTGGTCGGATCGGTGTGTAGACTTGTACAGAGACTTGTTGATACCAATCCCAACATTTTAGGCAGTGTCAGTTGCATTTCCAATTCTGGTAACAGACAACCCTATAAAGAGTTGCCTGTCCTGATAGACAGTAGGATGGGTGATCAAAATAGGTCTCTCGCACACACACACACACACATGCGCACACGCACACGCACACACACACACACACACACACACACACACACACACACACACACACACACACACATTGTTCTAAACCATTCAGTGGCCAGTATCAGGACTGCTTGTCAGATGATCAAACAGCTTAGTGAATCCTGTAAAATGTCAGAGTTGGGAACCATCCCACAATTCTTACTGGTCAGCTGTCTAAGACACGACCAATAGTTTAATTGATTTTTCCAAGCTCTGTTGTCATCCTGCACACAACTTTGAATGCCTTCCAGGAAAGAAAACTATGTCTTTATCTCTTTATTCAAATGATTTCGTGCTTTGCCTAATGTATGACAACTGGCTTTTCCCGCCACCTTTGAGCATGGCCGTTTGGAAAATCTATAAACGCTTTAACCTCCTGAGGAGGTCAGACACCACATGTTGTGAACTAGTTATTTTCAAGCATAACTTGACCCTCGCCTTCTTCAGGAGGAGTACCATGTTTGTGGGTTTGGCAGCGACACATTTTCACCTCGCGTAGAAGTTCCGGTTTTGCAAATTTGAAACAGCACAAATTTCTAAGATCTGGCGCTCATGGAAAGGCTCCAATGGTTTCAGTAACTTTTTGATCTTGATAATTGTTCCTGCTGCCTCCTCATCTGAGAGGAACAAGAAGGGTTTCCTGAACCCGACGGCTCAGGACATGGTGCCATGCTCAATAAAACTAGCATTACTGATGAACGGGAAACAGACATACCAGGACCCACCCCAAATCCCCTGGATCTGTTACACATGCAAGTGGAAATTTCACAGTAAATTATAAAGATATTGTGCTTGTCATTGTATGACTACTCTGACATTTAGGGAATGTATGACACACTTCCTGTGTTGGTGCTCATATACATCGCCTGCACCTGAAATAATGTTTCTGCAATCATAAACTGCAAGTTTACCGTCCCTGGTTGTGTTCTGAATAAGAATGATGATCGTTCAAGAGAGGCTGGAAATTGAGCTGGACTATCCGTCTGTCTCTCACATGGCTGTTGTAAGGCCAGACTCATAAAGACATCCAAAAGCTATTCCCACAGCAACATTTGTTCACTTCACTTCCAGTCTTCCCCACCTGAACTCCAGTGCCGGTACTGAGCTACAGCAGCACACTAGCAAACTACACAGAACTTGTCAGACATGACATTCCTTCATACTTGTATCCACTGTGATCCTATTTTACCAAGAACACATGCTTTTACTAGACCCCCCCACACACACACACACACACAAACACACACGTGTAAACACACAGTTGTTTCCTTGTTTACTAAAGAGCAGCCAATAAAGCATTTTACTGCCGTGTAGTGATGTATAAGAGCCTAATTACTGACTGCAGTGAACTAATGAACAGCACTGATGTCAAGGCATGAAGAGGGCAGTAAATCAGACAAAAATACGTCACAGTCAGATACAATAACATGACCCTGCCGCTACCCCTTGATGATAAATGCCACTTCATCCACTACATGTGTTCGGCTTCACATGAAAGACATGCAGGTGTAGCAGGCCCTGGTGTAAATCACATGTACATACACAGGAGCATCACCTTTGGATATGGTCTTAGATATGGTCTCAGAATCAGTATACAGTATATAGGAATCTGACTCTGGGCAACTTTAGTTATACTGCGTATTCACAGTTCCACTAACAACTTACAAGACAAGGACAGCAAAGCTCACCAAAGAATAGTACATTGAACAATTATTCACATAGAAGTAGGTCAAACACAAGTGTATGAAAAGCAGCAGTTAAAAACATCATACAGTACACAAGCGTGGCCAGATGAAAGACTGAGTGTGCATGAGAAGATGTGGGAGCACCACGTTTATTTACTCGGGCACAGAGCAGGCTGGACTTGTGTGCACCTTTACAAAATCATAACCATACGTGACTCTACATATAGGCCTGCCTGTAGCCATAACACAGTTTGAAAAGCGCACTAGTCATTGTGTCGACAGTTCTTTGATTGTTTTAAACGCCACAGTGCAATTATTCTCTACATAGGACTTTCAAATAAAACAACACAGGCCAGAGGTTCTCAAACTTAATACTGAAAGGTCCACATCTGGTTTTTATTTTAGGTCAGGGGTCCGGAACTATTGGCGATACCAAAATATATTTAATCCAACATCGCACTTTTCACATGTCATGTCTTTAGTAATCAATCAAGGCAAAACACCTTGAAAGTGAAAGGCTGTTGATCAAGAATATGGCCGAGCTTTCTAATAACACTTTATTAAAAGCTTTCAAATCTGCCTGTGTAGAAATGAATGGGATATCGTCAATATGTTAGCATTCAGAAAGAGTTATCGCAGAAGGAAACTATTTTCAACAACCTTTGTGGCAATTTGAACACAGATTTCTGAGTTTATGCGGTGCACTACGGCCATACAAATTGATGTAGATTTCGAAGCTTATGATGTGCTCCTGAATGCACCATGAAGTCCCTCTGAGCGTGTCACACTCTGACACAGTCAGACATCAGAGAAGAGAGAAGCAGAGATACATCTACGGAGATGAATGACACCAAAACACATCAGAGACGCTCAGCAGAGGTTTCTTCGAAGAAATTACTTTCAGTACAATTTGTCAGTGTGGCAGAAAGTCTTGGGAGATCTACTTGCCAACGGAAAATATACCCACATTTGGTGCTTGGCAGAGTCTGTTTCTGACTCAGACATATCCTCACAGAAGACGAGGAAACGAGGCACATCATGTATCCTACCTGCTACTGAGCAGCTGACAGCAAATCCTCCAGTTTAACGTGCATGAACCCGACAGCGACAACGCACAACACTGCATCCGACTCTCTGCAGCAGCTGACGGCTTTGAAATAAATAATTAAGTCCCATTAAAACACATCCATCTGTGAACAGGATCTCTGTAAATGATCTCCAGCCCTAAACTGTATTTAAACCAACAAATAGCGCTAATAAAATGTACCAAAACTGAAGAAAAAAAGCACTGCGCTGGTTGTACAAGCATTATACTGTAATGATATCACACTGTACTTTTGTGTACTGTTGTAAAGCAAACAGGAGGCCGGTGTGTCAGATTGAAACAGCAGATTAAACGTGAATGTGTTGGCTGTTTTCAAATCTAAATTTAAAGAAAAACTATTTTACTGCATCACGTCTTACCTATGAGCTGTGACTCATCCAACATGCCTTTTGAGAAGTTTCCATGTTGCAATCATAAATCCAATGTGAATGAGCGTTTCATAACTAACCTTCAAGTGAGCCGGAGCATCAGACTAGACGGGACATCACTCTGTCTATTAGGGTCAAAAAAAAGATATGGCAAAGATGATGTTACACAGGAACTAAAGACAGAAAATAGCCAATTTTCTGTTACTTCTTAGACACCTGCACACAAAGACTGTTTCAGAGACGCACACGTGTCCGTCAAACAGCTGGATCTCTAACTGTGTTCGTGTGCTGTTTTCTGGTTAAGATGTCTGCGTCTCAACTCTCAACGACCATTGTTGTTATTATCGATTATTGTACAGGCCGTTCTTTCAAATTAAACTCGAAAATCAAGTTTTAACAGAGCCGGGGGTGATGTCTTCAGACGCCTGTTCAGTCTGACAAACACATAAAAAAATCTCACTATGAAACCAGAGCCGGAGAAAAGCGGCGTCGGCTCACATTTGAGAAGCCTGAACCAGTGAACGAAAGGATGAATCTGTGATTTGTCATTTTCTTTCCATCAACTAATCAATTATTTGATAACTGCTTTAGCGGTAAAACGCAGCGAACATAGAATCAGTCAGCGTGTTACTGTTCTGCTTTTAAGAGGGCGAGACAAAGGAATCAATAAGAGATGAAGAAAAGCTCAATAACACGGTGTACAGGTCTGACCGACTCCCCCAGGATTCTTATCTGCTCTCTGACAGCTCAGCTGCCACAGGGGAGCCATCTCCCTCTGCTTCACACACACACACACACACACACACACACTGAATGTAAACAATGTAAACGAAGGGTGGTGAGTAATTACTCACGGTCAAGCATACTGGTGATCTCTAAGTATAGTAAGTCTTTTTAAGTATGCATATGTAAGTGAATGAGGGCGGAGTGGAGCAGTCCAGGTGAAACATGCACTGTTACACTCTTTATTCTTTGCATCTTCTACGGGGGTAATTTCTACTAGAACATGAGGGTCCTGCAGGACTGAGGCTGCATGCTCCATCACCATTAGTTCTATAAAGTCCTTTCGGCAGTGATTCAAACAGAAACAGTCTAATCTCTGTACTGTCCCATTCATCAGGTTGGTCATCTTCACAGAAAGGATGCTAATGCTGACAAGTGTTGTAAACCCCATTTCTAAAACCCCATCCGGTCACTGTAGCATTCCTACTGGTGGTAATAATGCAAACAGAAAAAAGCGCCTCAAGCCAGTTCCTCCCAGGGAGTACCGACAAATGTTTGGTCCAAAAATGCAGAGAGACAGCAGATAAAGATGCTGTAGGTTTCTGAGTTTTTAAGCCCTGGTGTCTGGATGTAACGCTCCCTCTGAAAAAAAAGAGGACGGAGCCACCCGGCCTGTTTCAGGATCCTTTCATTGCATCAGATGGGACAGAACAACCACCACTGTTATGATTCTTTTGGTTTTCATGAAGTTTAGTGAACTCAGCACATTGTTGCCTGGCTCTGCCCAAAGTCAACC
>CAEMYA010000106.1:781793-793547 GCA_903131615.1 Diplodus sargus
ATAGAAACAAGCAGTCAAAGGACACGGGTCAAATCTGCGACATCTACACCTTGTCCTGTTAGCATGTTAGAAGTTACCGTGGCTAAACAGAAAACAAAATTAAACTCTCCAACATTAGAGCCTATTAAACAAGTCTCAGTAGTATGGCACCATTTCCAGGCTGTCATAGAGTCCAGTGTTCTGTGATGAGAGTACTATTTACAATTTATAAAACAAAACAGAAAAAAAATAGAATCAACAAAGGAGTTTGATAAGCGTGTGTCTTAAAAATAGTGCTTGAAACGAGTGACTCGACGTAAAACTATGTACATACCTGTATTTGTTTGCCTTTATATACATATGGTTTTTCACATTGTTAATAAGTCACATTGATCATATTAAATATAGCAAATATGTCTGCCGCAGTAAAAAGAAAAAGGGAAAGAAATTCGAATGACATGTAACCACATGTGTCTCACATTTCAACATAAAACATTTAACAATAATATTAATACCAATAGTTATGACATTATTTGAACAATTAAATGGAAATCTCTTTTCAGCGTCTCTTCATGATGAAATAATTCTACTCTGCATCATGTTCCAGTCATTTTGCTATGTACAAGAAACATTCAGAACTGTATCCTTCCAATAGAGATCTCTTTTTAATACTCACATTTGGTTTTTCACTGTTTGCCATTCTGTAACTGCTCCAAGGTGCTGTGTAGACCTGAAACTGCTGACCTGATATATCACCATTATTTTCACCATGTAGAAGGAAAGGTCTCACATTTTGGGGACGTACAGTAGAGTAGGGTCAAAAAGTCCACTAGTCAAAATACTACTTTGCATTTGTGTTGAATGTAACACAATTTTTTTCCTCACAAATTATGAAATCAGCTTAACAATTTGAGTAACAAGTTGAGTCGAGTTGAGTTCCCCTTTTGCTTTATGACAACATGCACCCGAGCTGACATGGACGCCACAAGTTTTCAAACTGCTGCTGACTCATGCTTACCATCGTGAGTTGGGCGTTCCACAAAGCCTCTTGTGATGTCACGGAATGTTGTGTCGTGCCCCAATAAATGTTGAGGGACAAACCAAAAGCTGACCTATTTCCAAATTCATGGACATTTTTCAAAGATGAAACCTTTCACTCACATTGTTAGGCTGATGTTATCATGTCTAATGAAATACTGACATTACATCGAAAAATCTGCCATTTTGAGACTACTGTACATTTCCTTTTCAAACTCAGATGCAAGTCAGGTGAGAAGATTTTCGTGTCAATCTTCACTCTTTCAGCTCTGAGTAAGACCACACCCAAAATGATTTCCCAAGATGTCAGACTGTTCCTTCAAAACCACGCTTTTGATTGCACTGTGATGTGATGTTGTATCTGGGTTCGCTGCAGAATGATTATACTGATTCCCTCGGTAGAGAGAGCGAGTGCAACCACCACTTTGCAAGAGGATGACAAACCATTAGAAGAATGTCGTACACATCAACTTCAAAACAATCAAGAATGCTTTCTTGCTGTAGGACATGAATAAATACAGGAAATTAAAAAAAATCTTCTAATCAAGTCAGTTAAACTTTTTAACAATGACCAAAATTAAAAAAAAGAACAACGACAAAATAATAATTCAAGTGGAGAAAGACAAAAAAAAAAAAGATGTCAGTAACAGTTGTACAGAAGTGTTTGTGCTCGTGAGGACATTAACCCATCACCTGAAATGTACCTCAAAATAAGAAGAAAATGCAACCTAGTCCATCAGAAGCTTCAAACATGGACAAAAAAACAAAACAGGGTCTGTTGGTTTTCTAACTCCAGTCTCCCCGACAACAGATCTGCATTAATTGGGTGCTTGAAATAAAGTGCAGTATATATCTAACCATAAATTCTATACTTTTTTCAAACATATATGGATTAATCTCATTGTTGACAAGTGAAACCGTTCAACAAAGAAATCACTGAACACTGTAAAGATTACATTCTTGTAGCATGATGGAAAAACTCTGAGCGATGCTGAAGTCCTGTCGACTGCCAGTGACAAAAAAACTGCCCTCACGTCACGGAGCGTGTGTTTTATGGTGCGTTCAGATACAAAGCGAATCAAATCACCTAAAAACCAAATTCAATATCTAACACAATAACAATAATGAACTGCATCTGATGCTTGATCGGATACTTAAAGTCCTGTCCACCTGATTTCTGCTCACATTTCTGTACATTCACAAAGTGGAGACATACCACAACCTCTTTTCACCTCAGTATGTCTGCATGCGTTGGCCTGGCTGTCATTCTACGTTTTAAAACAAGTCTCCGGCTACTTCAGTTGCTTAGGAGATTGCTGCAACGCTGTTTTGCTGTGAAGCTGCAGAAATGTTTTGTGGACTTAGGAACTTCACCTGACTTTCCATCAGCATGGCGTTGAGGAGAAAATGACTGCTGTATCATTTTTGGGTGAACTGTTCCTTTAATCCAATACAAGCGATAGCCTCCACTGGGGATGTATTTGTCATTTATCTACCAATAGCACCAATTATCAACTCAGTAAATACAACATCTTTGAGACATCTCCTTGTGTTATGTCTTTCACTGGGCACAAAATAATACTAAATCCCACATGAACTTACAGCTGTATTGTCTTGTTTTAATATCAGTATTGAATAATTGGGACTGACCCCCCAAAAATATACAGAACTTGCCATAACTTTTGCTTCCTATGACTCTACATAGTGCGCCATATTGTATCTGAACGCAGATTTGTAGAACTCCTTAAAATCCTTAAAAACTCATATTTACCACTCTTTATTACTTAAAATAAACTCAACTGAGCACTCTTCACTGCATTATTGTAAACAAAGGACTCGTATGATAATATGACTTGAAAATACAACACACTGACCCCCCCCGCAACAAAAAAAAGAAATCTTCAAAAAGAACGAAAGAAAAACATATAGGCCTACATTATTCAGCTTTGTTTGTTGTGTATCTAGATGTATAAGGCTGGTCCAGTCATTGTGTGTTTCTGGCCATTAACAGTGTCCTGCTGCATGACTGTGTCTGGTCAGCTGGTCAGAGGTAGAAGCCAGTGGCTGGTGGGTCGGGGAGGCTGGACAAAGTCTCAGGGCCGGGCATCTGGACAGCAGGGGGCGCTGCCCCGTTCCTATTGGGCAGGGCACAGCCTCCTGGGTAAGTACTGTTCAGGATGCAGCCATTCTCCATCTGCACATGACACGAGGATACCATGACAGGTGGGAGAAATATTAAAAACATAGAAATATGTTATGTGTTGTGTACATTTTAGTCATTCAACATTAAGTTTCATAGCTTGCAGCTGTTCATTAAAGCTAGATAAATTACATTTAAAACAAAATTTCCATTTTCCATCAAATGTGAGTGTGCATCACTTTCAAAACATTCAACCAGAATTGGCTTCATTGAAAACTCTGCTGTACCTACAGGTATTTAAAATGATGTAAGGTGGATTTTAAAAATGTTAGTTTGGCTGCACAGTGAGAATTCCTTCAGACAGTGGTGATCAAAGAATTTGTTCAACATTTATATTGAAATGTCATGTAGCAAAATGTTTTGTGTTTGAAGAATGAAAACTGTAAGAGTGAGGGAATTGTTCCTGTTTTTTTTTCTTCTCATTTTACGCAAAACACTTCGAACCCCTGCAGCAAATAATACAAAAGACAGACACTACAGTCTTTTCATTTCTTGGAGGTTCACATCTGAGCCAGAGAGAGAGAGAGAAAACAAATTGCATCAGCACATCATGTCCTTCACCCTTCACACCTTCGAGCACTGACACACTACTGAAAGAACAAAACAGACAAGACACAGATGTGAAGATAAGACAGCTCTGTGCCTCTTCTTAGCTTCCTGCCTCAGATTGTCAGCTGTTCTGATATTCTGGGAAAGTGGATGAATTAGACCTGATTCATTTTTGATCCATTTAGTAAGGACTTAAAGTTTATGTAATACAATGTGGTATGCAGTATTGTACATATGAAATACATTGCACATATTATATAAATCTCAATGCACATATAGAGATTAAAAGATGGAAATGTGTGTGTTATTTTTTATGATTTGACGGAGAAAAAAAATAAGTACTCTAAATGCACAAGCACTAGATAACTTCACTCCGGTGCCTGCCCTGGTGAGAAGGAATCACAGTACATCTTGATGACATTGAATAAAGATGATAAAATACCTCCGACTTTCTTAGGCAAAGAATCTACAAATCTGTGTGACCACATTTAGTATTCTTAAGGAATTTGTCAAATATCGATTCAATTCAAGTACTTTAATCTATGTTTTACAAATTTTAAATTAAGGTGTAGAGATGCACAAACATACAATATAGTGTACATGTTGTATGCTGCCATTTGTCAAGTACAATAGAAGGCAAATCAAGTATTCAATCCTATATAAAGTATTTCAAATGTTGTGGGATTACCCTCTAGGTGGCACAGTTGCTAGTCTTAGACTGAAAGGAATCATAATGTGACAGTCGAGTGTTTTCAGTCATCCTCTGTGTGTCATGAATGGCAATGTTGCTGGTATTGTTTTCACTTCATGAGTCACTGTGTGTGTGTGTGTGTGTGTGTGTGTGTGTGTGTGTGTGTGTGTGTGTGTCAGTCATCATGGCAAAAATGTGCACCTTGAGACACCCATTACATTGGATTATATTGGAAACTACCACTGTGTGGTTTTGAGTATTTTGTCAGGCATTTATTTGTCTAATGTGGACTGATTTTGTCAATGTGATAGCATCACAGCCGTGAAAGCTGTAAACACAAAACTGAGTTCGGACTTGGGTGTGGTCCAACCCATGAGTACTGACTACTCATGTGATGTAGTAATGACCACTGGGTACTCATGGGTGGGAGCGTGAACATATTGATCAGCATCACGACTGGTGTGATGCCATCGTAAGATAGTCTTGGATTACATGTAGGGATGTCCCGATCAGGTTTTTTGCCCCTGAGTCCGAGTCATTTTAATTTTGAGTATCTGCCGATATCGAGTACCGATCAGATACTTCTATAATAGGCTACATCACAAAAATGAAGAAGAGCGAACAAACAGATCCAGGATGTCCCTTATTTTATCATTTAACACTTATCATAGGTGATTGGCAAAGGACAAAAAGCAGGAAAATATACGGCTCCACTACGTCTCTCTTTACATTTATTTTGTCCCGTTGTTGGCTTCAGCTAACAAAGAAATAGTTCACCTCACACGTCCAAAATTCTTAGACGGGATGCACACAAATTTTTCCCATTTGTTTTGAAATATTATAGATCTGATGAAAAAAATGAGAATAAATATACATATATATATATATATATACGATCCCTGATCGGGATGTAACATCCGATTCCGATCGAGTCTGAAACCACATGATCGGCCCCGATTGCCGATCGGATCGGTACATCCCTAATTACACGTCTTGATTTCTCCAACCAACAGTCCTAAATGTATGATCATTAAAAGGCACCATTGAGAACCGTCAACATATTCATGATCTGACCCACAACTACTCAGTAGTCACTACTACATTATTACATGATCTGTCAGTGCTCATGGGTTGAACAACACCCATCGTCAAATTTGGCCTTCATTTCGATCTCAACTATATCCCTTTAGCGTTTAGTGACTGCATCCATCATGTTTGTGATGCTTGTGCAGTGAAAAATCGGTCCACAGGCAGAAGGATCTAGCTAAATGTTCAAAATCAGCTCTGTGTTAGTTAGGGTCCCTCCAAAGGGATGCTGGTAATAATGTGTAATGTTGAAACATTTAAAGATCTGTTCTCCCAACAGTATAGAATATTCTGCCATCTGATACTATAATAAAACATTTTGAGATGCAGCCGAAGGCCCTAATAAGCTAGGAAGTAAACCTTACATTACTTTGTTACACACATTGTTCCCATTAATTAATTTCCAAGATCAAACTGTTTTCGCAAGTTCTGATCACATCACCACAGCATCCTGTCAGTGTCAGTGCAATCTCACCTTGGGACTGGGGTCATGAGGGATTTCGGAGGTCACCATGCCATAATGGTCCAACTGCCGGCAGGGCTTGCCCACTCCTAAGATCTGCTCCAGGGAGGTGTTGGGGGGAGGGCACTGCGAGAGGCTGGAGATGATCTGGGCCAACGGAACTGGGATCTGCTCCTGCTGCTGATTATGGTTCATCCCTGGGAACGACGAAACTGTGGACTCAGCCCCGTGCTGTTGTCCATTCCTTCCAAACATACTGTCACTAATAGTGTAATCCACATTGTCAATATCAGGCATGCTGTAATCCATGCAAGAATCTAGTGAGGTGTTTGTCAGAGGTTTTTGGCTGTTATCAAGGCAGGCGTTGCTGCCCAGACTGTCACTGAATCCAAAGGTCTGCCACTGGGATTTCCCTGCTGAATGCTCTGTGCTGGAGGTACCACACAGTCCGTTGAGGTGGCCTGCCTTCTGTTTGGCATGGCACTGCTGTGAGAGCTGGCTCTGCATCCTGGGTTGCTGCTGCTGAAGGTACCGTTGATGCGTTTGCTGCTCATGAAGCTTTCCATCCAGCTCTGAGGCCTTGCCATTGAAAATAGTCTGCTGTGTGTTGAAGTGATCCAGTTGTATCCCTGCACTGGCTAGAATGCCTTGGGGTGTCCATTGTCCGTTGGGGGTAGATTGATTTTGCAGGTCTCCATTAACTGTCGTTTTCGGCAAATGGTTACTCTGCTGGCCCCAGTCATGCGCCACTTTATCAGGTCGCATGTTGAGGTGCTGTTGCATCTGCTGGGACAGCTGGACAATGGGAGCCTGCTCCACCACGGGAGGCTTATTGTGAGGAAACTGCATTTGCACGTTATTGTCAGAGGTGGGGTTACTTTCAGGTATTGACACTGTTGTGGCTGTCGCTGAGGAAGTACTGGGAGGCACCTGTCCTCCGCGCTCTGAGGAATTCATCTTTCCCTCTAAGGAGTCGTAGATATAAGAAAGGATCTCCTCATTTGTAAGCAAGTCATCCAAGGTAGGCACTCGCTCAGGGTCCATCTCAACTCTTATCATCCGCTCATCCAGCAGCAGCAGCTCGAGGTCCTCAGCACTCAGCCCCAGCCCTTCCAGAGCCCCGAACAGCTCGCCGTTTGAACAACCCACCTCTTCTGAATCCATGACTCCTTGGCCATCCAGAGAGAGGGAGTCGAGAGTAGCCAGCAGCGGGTCAAAGCTGGGTCCTGCCTGTGTGATGCCAGGGCCCAGCACACCATTGCTCGGCTCGTCCCAGCTCCTGTGCAAGCTGGAGGGTTCAGAATCAGAGAAGCCCATTATGTCGCCAAAGAAGCTGCTATGGAAGGACATCTTGGGCTCCATGGCGGGCTGGCAGACATACACCGACTCATCCTGACTCATGAGAGCCCCGAGAAGAGAACCAGGGTCCACACCATCCCTCACCAGCCTTTCCGTCCGGCTCTTCTTCGACTTACTGCCGTTTTTCTCGTGGCCTCCATCTCTAAAGCCTGCTATGGGATGGTTGGACTGGTAGAGCAGGGCCTCTCCTGTAGCATAGGTAAAGGGTAGATGCATAGAGCGCTTACGCAAGTGTTCTCCTCCCTCCTCATCCCTATAAAGACAGAAAACATGATTAATGTCTGGAGACATCACCATGGCAATTCACGTGCAAAGGATCAAAGTTTGTTGCTTGGTTGCTGGTTCTGTTCTTTTTTCACTTTTACATGATTGAAGGCGTCTTATAACTGTCAGAGAGTCTGAGTCAAATCATAACTGAGAACTACACATACTTCTCTCCTTGGATTAACTCTTTAAGGTCTCAGACTAATGCAACCCACGAGTGGTTGCATTTCATAACAACATACATCTTATGCCATCAAAGAGGGGGAACATTTAAATATGTCAAACTGTGAGACTGTCATACACAAATCAGCAATAACAATGTAATGCTAGCCAGATAACTAGTGACCGAGACATTAGGAGTGTAAGCCAGTCAGTAGTGAGAGTTCTCATAACCCTCAGTTAAAAGTGTGTCTCTGAAAAACCAATGTAGCCCTCACTGTTCACCTACACTACTCCAACAAGAATCATGACACTCTGCGTTAAGAGTATTGGGATTCGGCCTAAAACACACAGGGAATTATTACAATTCCACATATAATTTTGCATTTTGCTCCACTGTGACATTTTGTTGATTGAGAACACAACATCAACAGATAAAAACATACAAAAGAGGCCTCTGGGTGGCAATGATGTAGTCTGGTTTGCCGTTCTTGTACACCAGCCTGGCATTGGCCTGGACCCATTTCCAGCGATTCTCCTTCGTCAAGAGCCTGAACACTGTCAGACCGCTCTCTCCAGTCTTCATCACTGCAAATGTGGAATACAAACACGGTTTTAAAAAGTGAACTGTAGATGTGACTATAAACATTCTGAAAGCAAAGATACAATTTATGTTAACACATATTTTTGGATTGGTGGCCCGACTAACTGACATCCTCTATGGATAAGTTATCACATATATTCAGGTCAGTGCTTTCACTCCTTATGACAAATTGTGACGTATGACAAATTACTGAGGGTGAAAAAGTGCCGTTCTCCTCGGATCAACTGCAATGCTCTTGATCTTGAAGAAAAGTGCCTCAAATCCCTTCAGGAATATGTCAGAGCTCATAAATCTGCTGTTCCCTCTTCCTCTTGTAGATTTTTGAGGAGCATGAAAAGTAAATTGAATAAGCCACAAAAGACCGTCTTCAACATAATACGATGTGAGGTTCAACGCAGCAGATCAGTCGCCTCTATTTTTACTTGCGTTCTACTTGCTTCGACATCTTGATTTAACTACACTGTCTCTTGCAGATTGTGGCCAGTTAGTTATCTGACCTCCGAAGTGTTTGTGTGTTTGGTGCTGCTGTATGGATCATCTCTGATGCTTTGCTCATGCAGTGGATTTGTGGGTCCTATCCTCTCCTCTGGCAGCTCTGCAGCTTTGCTCAATCTGCTTCGTAATCCAGCAGGATTACTTGCAAAAGCTGTCTGAACTCTCTGACCAGGTTGGACCGGGCCTCCTTAACTTTATGACAGGACTGAAAGATGGACGAATTCATACGACATACTCTCTTCATAACAAAACCGCTTCTCACTGAACAGCAAGTGTGTTTTTTTTTCCTTTGACTTTCTATCAGACCTTTATTAGACAGAGCCAGTGGAGTGATGACAGGACAGAAGGGAGAGCGTGGTGCATCAGTACAACTTACTTCTGACATGGTTCTCTGCGCAGTACAACATGTCTGCTGCGTGGATGAACTGATAGCCAGATCCTCGTACCCGCAGCTCAGCCTCCGTGTACCCCAGCACTATCTTCCCCCTGTGCATGAAGATCAAAACATTGTTCATGGTACACGCCACAGCTTACATCCATATCTAGTGAACAATCTTCAAATGATTACATGCTAATACAATCAAGTATGAAGCTTCTACTACGCGAATAACACATTTAAGTCCTGGTGCTATCGCTGTATCTTCACGAAAATCAATAATGTGAGCGAGGATAGAGAGGGGTGAGAATGAAGAGATTACACGGGCGTGTATGGAGTGCGCTTGTGTGTGATTACTTTGCGTCACAGGCCAGAGGTGTGAAGTCCAGCTTGTGTTTGGTTCTGAAGATCATGTTCTTGGTCCTGATCTCCAGGATGGACGGCGGCTGCAGAGGAGTCGCGATGGCAAAAAGTGCGAGCTGCGACAGGACCTTTCCTCCGTTTTCTTGACGCTGGCTCTGTCCATGCAGAAACTTCAGTCGGCCCTGGATGTTCAACGCCTGTAAAGAAAATATTAAAAAATGAAGCCTAAAAAAGCTGTCTTTCAAATAAAGTCTGTTAAGTGTGTGAGTATCTGACAGGACCTCACTCAGCCACACAGTAGCTTCATTGGTTTTTACATAACAATCCAATATAGGCAGTCATCATTTCAAGGCATTAGTCGGACACACTGTGAACTATCTTTAAGGACTAAAGCAAAACAGGGAGACATGTGGCATAGCTCTATCTTAATGCACCCATTGCTTCTTTAACTTTTTATCTTGATGATTTGAATCATCCATTGGTGTTGGTTACATTTCTCTTTTATTACTTCGTATTTTATCATTGTGTTTTTGTGTTTATTGTGAAGCACGTTGTCTTTGCAATTTGGAGTTATGGTGCATCACTAAAGGCTTGGCCCTTTATGGTTATGTCTAGTTGGATAGGGGCAAAGCGGGATGTCCATGACCCAAAGGGTCCGTCTGGCACTCACAAGCACAAACACACACCAAATTCACATACAGCAATAACCAGTCCAGACTCTGTCACCGTGTCACAGCGCAATCACAATCTATCCTCTGCCGTGGCACAGAAACACTACAACACCTGTTAATTGCTAAAGGTGAAGAGGGGGGAAATAAAGCCTACTGAGAAGCAGAAACAATTGTAACGCACTGTAACAGTCACGTACAGAGCAGAGCAGAAAGCAGAACAGCTCTCCATGAGCCCAGAGGCTGCTGTGTTCAATTTCAACTAGGCGTGTACACCACTCTGACGGAGAGTGAGAACAATAGCTGTCGGGTTATACAGAGACGCTGAGCTGAGCTCACTCCTCTTGGCGATTTATGTGAACTGCTGCTGTTTTGTTGTCTCTACGAATCAAAATGTGATAATTCCACAGCAGCAGGGCAAAATGATGAATCACCTTCCATCCTGCGGGCACTTCCAACACTTTTATGTGCAGAGACATGAGCACCACCTGCAACCTGCAATAAGCATGTTCCCCACACCCTCCTGGAAATGCATCTACGAACCCTGTGTGACGCAGGTCTGCCCAGAGGAAGCCCCACATGACGGTTTTACCTGCAGGCTACACTGAAACCTGCTAGAGTAGGAATGAACACCATGAGAGTCCAATGACACACAGGGTGAAGATGCAAAGGAATACGTGCTCTTTATCACTGTTGCTAACCTGCATCATTATTAATCACTCAGCAATGTATGTATATATTGTTACACACCCATTCTATCATTTGTACACTTTTATCATGTCTAGACTTTCAACAAATTGTTGATTTTAGGAACCACATGTGTCTCATTTACTGTGTACATAAGTCAAGATGAATTTCTACATGGGAAAGCACATCTCATTTCCTCGCTGGTCGACACGCCTTAACCACACTCGTTGTACATATAAGCACATTCACGTGTTTGACCTACCAGAAATCCAGAGGAGTTGTCCAGAAGGCAGCGAAAGCGACACACAAAGCTCCTCTCCAGGAAGGATGAGTTCTCAGGGGGAAGCTGCTCGGGGTTGTAGCTGACCAGAGATGAGCTGCTGTCTGGTTCCATCTCTGTATTTACCAAATATAAATATGAGCTGATGTCAGTGACAACGACTATGAGTAGTGAGTGTAAAGTTCAGTCAGTTTAATCTGAGGGTTCTCTGTGAAAAGCCCAATGAAATAACAATCCTCCACAGCTTCCAGTCTCTCTGCGTCTGCAACACTGTGTCCACTTTTGAACTCGAGAATTTGATCCAATCCCCTGTGGCACATGTCACGTTACAAAAGCTGCAGATGGTCTTAGTGCTATTTTATGTCTTGGTTGTACATGTACTGAATAACTCTGCAACTAACAATTAGTTTAGTTATTTTCACAATTCATTGATTAATCGTTTTGTTCATTTTTAATGTTGTGAAAAGTGCTCATAATAAGAGACTTCACGAGC